>PVIY010052674.1:0-15077 GCA_004026745.1 Myrmecophaga tridactyla
TAAGAAAGAGCCTCAGTGGAAAGTTAGCTGCCTTTCCTCTGAAGAACCAACAAAATAAATCCCCTTTTATTAAAAGCCAATCCGTCTCTGGTGTGTTGCATTCCGGCAGCTAGCAAACTAGAACACCTTTGCAGGGCGAGGCACCTCATGTGTGTGTTTGCATGTGGGCTGCATCTCCACACTGTGGGTCTATAACCCAGGAGAACCCAGTGTCACATTCCAAATGTGTTTCCAACAATGTGAGAGCTCTCATAGAAGGGTGGCTTGTCTCCCTACCGCAAAAAGACAGAAAAACACAGCAATTCAAAACACAGACTTCAAAACTATTCTGCAATGCCTGTTATAATGGATACATGACATTATGCATTTGTCAAAACCCGTAGAACTGTACACACACAGAGTGAGCTCTAATGGAAATTGTGGACTTTAGTTAATAATAACATTTCAGTATTGGTTCATCAATAGTAATAAATACACCACACCAAAACAAGATGCTAATCATAAAGAAACTTTTGGGGGTGGGGGGGTGGAAGGCAACTCTATACTTTCTGTACAACTTTTTCATAAACATAAAACCGCTCTAAAAATATTCTATTAAAAAAAAACATGCAACTTAGAGTCCAAATTCTGGAATTTGATCTCAAATAGCCAGGCAGTCTTGATCAAGTTGCTTAGCTTCTGGAAACCTCCGTGTCATCAACTGTTCAGTGGAGGATAAGTATAGTATATAAGTTGCTTGGAGGGTAGAAGAAACAAATGCATGAAGAATGATGAAAAATGGTGTTTGACATATCGATAGACCTTAAGAAATAGGAGTTATTTTTATTACTCTTCAAGTTCCCAAGTTCTCCCTCAATGTGCCTTCTCTGACCGAGCTCCAATTTCATAATTCTTGTAAGAAAGTCAGCAGCACTGGAAGGAGGAGGTACCTGGGAGGACTGGCAGGTAAGGGTGAGTTCCAAAGGAGTTCCAAAAGGGCAGCCCAGGGGGCTCCCACACAGTGACTTGTCTCCCTTCAGCTCCTTGGATTCCTCGGCTCTTCCACGGGGATTCTCGTAATTGACTCCACCTTGACTGATATCTTAGTAAATCATTAGACATTTGCAGAAACATTCCACACTTCACTTCATCAGAATTGTGGCTGTCTCCGCCTGTTCACTTGATGCAATTCACAAAAAGTTGTCCTTTTGAGCTAGCGCAACTTGCGGGTGTTAATGGCAAGTCTATTAGCAGAAGACACAGTAATAATGAATTGAAATTTATATCGTGTGTAATCTCATTAATTGTGTGAGCATATCGGGTTTGACAGTTTTAATGCATTACTAAGGGAAAATAGTCTAATACATGACATTAAAGATCTTATCAAGGTTAATTTGCCTTAAAATGCAGTTACTACATAATTCTCATCTCCATTTTAGGTACTGTGATTTTAACACTTCGCGCTTTGATCTTGGAGAAAAGTGTGCACGTGTGCCCACAGAATCTGAACGGAATCTCCATTCTCAGGACAGAGGATGGTGGAAATGAGCATGCAGTTTGGAGCCACACGTGAGTTTTTAGGCCCTGCCGCTTAAGTGCTGTGTGACCCTGAGCAAACCGCTGAACCTCTCTAGGCCTGGAGTTCCTTACGTGCAAAAGGCTTTGGGCATCCTTTCATCATCAGATTGCTGGACAGGTGAACAGGTATGTAGAAGGCCCAGTAGAATGCCCGGCACATAGTAGGTGCTTTTTGTTCTTATCCCCCACCACAACCTCAACATCCGGCACAAGGCATGGAACCAGGGAAGCTCATCACAGATGGATCCAGGGTTGCCATGGAGACCACGTTAAGAAAGACAAATGGACCATATAAGCAGATAAGCCAATGCCACATCCAATCCAGACAGAGAATGGAGTCACGAGGGTGAGGCCTGGCTGGATGGGGTGGACTGGGGTAGGCATTCCACCTCACACGGCAGGCCCCAGTGGGTCCAAACACTGGAGACCTGGGGGAGCTGCCTGAGCATTTTCCCCAGGACAAAGGCCTTGGCTTAACTCAGTTCTGTTCAGGAAGCATTTACCTGGCACCTAAATAGCTAGGCCACACTCATCTTCAAGCACAAACTCCTTTTCTCAAATGTTTCTAGGTGGAGATGAGGCTGCAGACACCATTTATTCCAGGTAGTCTTGGTACCGTATACTAAACGCACCATCATATTCATTCAATCAATGAATCCATGCAGAACACCTACTGTGCACAAGTACTATGTGCTTTACTGGGGATAAAGAACTGTGCAGCTGTGACGTGGTCCCTGACCTCATGGAACTTTCAAGCAATTGTAATACAAGTTTGGTAAATGTTGTGGGGAAACACAAGAAGCCATAGAAAGTCATGGCAGGGGGCCTCATGCCATTTGAGGTCTGGGGAGACCTCCCTGGGGAATGGGCATTTAAGGGGAGACTGAAAGAAGAAGAGGTCAATCCTTCAGGAAGATAAAGCAAGAACAAATGTGCATGCATGTAACAGAGCCAAAAAAAACAAACATGAAGTAAAAACTGACCAAATTGAAAGGTCATTAGATTGTAGATGGACCCCATCGTAGCTGTCTCTTGATGGTGGATAGAACAGCCAGACAGTAGATCCATTAGGACACGGAGGGCCTGAACAACACTTTCAACCAACTTGGCCTGACGTTTATGGAGCATTCCACCCAACAACAACCAAACACACATTCTTTTCAAGTGTACATGAAACATTCTCCTAGACCCTCATTTTATCTGCTAAGGGTATAAAATATGTCTCTGTAAATAGAAAAAGATGAAATCATACCAAGTATATATTCTAACTACAACAGAACTAAAAAAATAGAAATTAACAGCAGAAAAAAATGTGGAAGACCCTCAAATATTTGAAAAATCCATAATACACTTCTAAACCCATGGATCAAAGAAATCACAAGAGAAATTAGAGAATATCTTGAACTGAAGGAAAACGAAACACCACATATCAAAATGTATGGGGTGCAGTTAAAGCAGTGCTAAGAGGGAAATTTATAGCTTTAAATGTTTATGTTAGAAAGGTAGAAACATCTAAAAACAAAATAATCTAGGCTTTCTCCTCAAACCTAGAAAAAGAAGAGCAAATCCACCCTGAAGGAAATAAAAATCAGAGCAGAAACAAATCAAATAGGTAGGAAAATAGTAGAGAAAATCAGTGAAACCAAAAGTTGCTTATTGGAAAAAATCAACAGAAATGATAAAGAGAAAGAAGAGAAGAGAATTGGCCGGAGGGAAGACAGCGGAGGAGGAAGAAGCTATTCTAGGCAGAGGGAGCAACCAAAGTGAAAATCCAAAGATGAGAGAGGTTGAGGGCCATGGGTAACCTGAGAGAACGAAGCTTGGAGGGACGGAAGGAGGGCGCAGGAGGAAAGCCTGGGTGGGCTGGTGGCCAGTCACCAAAGACCTTCTGGGCAGTGTCCACGTGGCGTCCATCCTAAGAGTGATGAGCCACCCCATGAACGTCTCAAGCAGAGGAAGCACGGTCAGGGCTTATAGGGTCATCACATGCCACAGCTGGGAAACTGAGGCTAGGAGAAGTCAGATGACCAGCCTGTGGTCGAGCAGCCACCCAGAACTGTAGCCTTCAAGCCGTCCCAGGCACAGTACTGGAGGGAAAGTCAGGGGAGCTCTGCCACCACCTGTGCTGGTTTGAAAGGATGGATGCACCCTAGAAAAGCCATGTTTTAATCCTATTCCCATTTTGTAAAGGCAGAATAATCCCTATTCAGTCCTGTACGTTTGAAACTGTAATTAGATCATCTCCCTGGAGATGTGACTCAATCAAGAGTGGTTGTTAAGCTGGATTAGGTGGAGATATGTCTCCACCCGTTCAGGTCTTGATTAGTTTATCAGAATCCTATAAAAGAGAACGACAAGAGAGATAGCCAGGAGATTCTGAGAGAGCAGAGAATGACATAGCTGTGAGCAGCAGAGAGTCCACCAGCCAGCGACCTTTGAAGATGAAGAAGGAAAACACCTTCCAGGGAGCTTCATGAAACAGGAAGCCAGGAGAGAAAGCTAGCAGATGATGCTGTGTTCGCCATGTGCCCTTCCAGATGAGAGAGAAGCCCTGACTGTGTTCACCGTGTGCCTTTCCAGATGAGAGAGAAACTCTGATTGTGTTTGCCACATGCCCTTCCACTTGAGAAAGAAACCCTGAACTTCATTGGCCTTCTTGAACCAAGGTATCTTTCACTGGGTGCCTTAGATTGGACATTTCTATAGACTTGTTTTAATCGGGACATGTTCTCGACCTTAGAACTGTACACTAGAAACTTATTAAATTGCCCTTTTTAAACGCCATTCTGTTTCTGGTATACTGCATTCCGGCAGCAAGCGGACTAGAACATCCCCGTTCATTGGGGGCTGACACCCCATTGGTACATTGACGTGGCTTTTGCCAACCTCCCAAAGTCCCTTCCAACCACATCACTCAAGGTTCTAAATCCTGTTCTCCTGCCTCCCTGAACTAACGTCTACACTTTCCAAACATAATATTGTTCCTACAGACACAGCCCCACTCAATCTTTCCTATGCCACAGCCCCGTGAAGTTCCAAGGTTTCACAAGAGAATGCCGGAAGGAAATCAATACCATGGTCTGCTCTCTGGAATATGCTTCCATGGCTCCAAAATACTGCTTTGAAAATCAGTCCCAACAGGTTGGAATGACATTTTTATAACCAGAGACCTTCACATCCCCCACCCCCACCCCCACTGAATCCATGGAGATTCTTTTCATGAGGAACACAGCGAAATCAGAGGTGGGGGCTCGGGATTCTGGGGGCTCAAGGGATGTGGGAGCATCTGGCTGTATCTCCCATCAGCTGGGGGGCTGGGTGCCCAACCCCCTGACAGCCTGCTACTGGGAGGAGGGGATGGCAGGTGGCATGGTGGGAGCCATCAGGGCATTTGTCTGACTGCTAAGTTCAAATGACCCTGCTGTGTGAGTCTGTCTCTAAGCACATGGACAGGGCAGGCTGCCAGGGCCCCCTCCCCCAAGCCCCTCATGCTGACCTTCACGCTAAGGTACCACCCCCAAAGCCAATCTGTGCCAGGTGGAGCAGGGGGCAATGTCATCCTTACAACCACCCCATGCAAAGCCCACAGCACCCATGCTTTGCAGACGGTAACTTGGAGAACCTGATACCACCACATCCTAGCTGGGGGACCACTGGACCAGCCAGGCCTCCTGGGGCACAGGTACCCCAACGCGTGGTTTGCACACACCAGGCAACTACCATTTACCACATGCCCTGTGTTAGACCACCGGACACTGAGAACACCCTGAAACTGAGGCAGGCAGGTAAAAAAACGTGCCTGGCGCCACCCAGCTAGGAAGTGGCCCAGCTGGGGTCTGGAAGCAGGCACCAACCTCTCGGAAACTTGCCACCTGTCCCACACGTGGGTCACGTCCTCTGCAAAGGAAGCCGAGAGGGAAAGATTCACTCATCGACACTCTTTCAGCCAGCCAGGCGGGGCACGCCGCGGGGACTTAGCCCAGTTCAAGGAGGTGGAGATTCCTCGGCCAGCTGCCTACTCGGCCCACTGGCTTTGCCTCGTGGCCCTCAGCTGCCTGTGGGGTCACACCAGGAGCGGAGCCTACACCCACCAGCTTCCGGTCCCCAGCGCGTCCTGCAGCATCGCACAGGATGATGTTTAAGCACACTGGTAGGCATGCCCGGGTCGCTGCGAGCCCCTCATGAAATCCAGGCTCTCCACTGACCACAGCGTCCCCGAAGCCCACCAGCCCATTCACAGCGTCCCCGGAGCCCACCAGCCCATTCACAGCGTCCCCGGAGCCCACCAACATGGCATAGTGTCCTTGTCCTCCTCCCTTCCCCGCCATCCCTCTCTGCAGACCCCTGCAGCATCCACCGGCTGACCTCTGCCCTGCGCGACCCCACAGGCCCACACCCAGGGACAGCAGCATCCCTCCTTCAAGGTCACTCCCCGCCAGCCCCGGCAAGTGCACTGCCCAAGCGGAGGTGTCAGATGCGCTCGGCGCCCCGGTCACAGCCCGGAGGGTTAACGGCCGTGGCAATGGCTGCCCACATCAGCGGCCAATTACCCCACTCGGGCCATCCTTTAAGGCCGATTGTTTTATGTGAGCCTTTATAGGGCACACTTCATTAGCCTGGCTTCAGACCTCCGACAGGGAGGGGCTGTCTGTGCAGCAGCGACAGAGAGGACCGCACGGCTTCCTCAGGGAGGCTGGGCATCCAGACCCCACATCCCGCAAGGCCAGAGCTGCCACCTCCCGCCAGAGCCCGGGCACAGCTCCCCCCACCCCCCTGGCAAGGCGGCCGGGCCTGCCTGCGTGGCCCACTTCTCCCCAGGTTCTCCCAGGACCGCCGTACAATTGGAGGGGCCCAGTGTAAAATGAAAGAGAGCGCCCCTTGTTAGGGGGTTAGGGATTCCAAGAGGCAACCGTAGACCATAAAGCCAAATATGGGGCCCTTCTGAGCCCGGGGCCCTTCGAGCAGGGCCTCTGCACCGGGGACGTGGGAATACGTGCAGGCAGGTACTCTTTTTACAGATCCCACAGCACCCCGGGGAGAACAGGCACCGTCACAAGTTCCACTTTGCAGCCGAGGAAACCAAGGCCCAGGGAGGGCAAGGAATGTCCCCCAGGCCGTCCGCACGCAATGGGTGCAGGGGCCGGGACGCAGGGCCCGAAGTCCAGCGCTGGCCCATGCGCTAAGCCCCTCTCCCCGCCTTCCCCTTAAATCCCCCTCAGTTCCCATGCCCAGGGCGAGTATTCAGTCGGCGCTAACCAAGGTCCGTTACCTCACTGATGGCAAGACCTAAAGTGCTTGGAGGATGGTCGTGGGGCGGGGGGCACACACCAGCTCAAGGTCAGATGCGGGACTGAACCCCAGCTCGGCAGCTTCCCCTGGACAAATCACTGAACTCCTCTAAGTTTGCTTTCTTCTTTACTAAAAAAAAAAAAAAAAAAAAAAATGCTGCATCACAATTACCAAAAACAGCCTTCAAGAGATGAATGGAGAAGCCAAACTGATCAGCGGAGTGTAATTCAGCCACGTAAAGGAAGGAAGTACCCATGCTACAACGCGGGTGAACCTAGAAATCCATGCTGAGGGAAAGCACATAGGGCCCACGCAAAAAGGCCACAAGTCATAGGATTCTGTTTGAATGAAATATTCCAAAATAGGCCAATGCATAGAGAAGAAAGCCAGTTGGTGGTCGTCAGAGGTAGGGGGCTTAGGAAGTCATGGTTAAGGGGTGTGGGATCTCCTTTTGGGGTGATGCTTTGGAACTAGACAGAGGTGGGGTCACACATGATGAAAGCACTAAATGCTGAACAGTTCAGTTCATTTTTAAATGGTTACTTTTTTTTTTACTCCATAAAAAATGCTGCCTGAAGCTTAAATGACATCATGGGTGGGGAGAGGTTGGCACTTGACAGGGACACGGGTAACGGGAGCTGGGGCCATGCCCAAGCCCCCTTGCCTGGCCCTTTGGGAATAGTCATTGGCTCAGAGAGCACAGGCATCTATGGTGACCAGCCCCTCTACAGGATGACAAAGGGGGCAGAAAAGGGAGCTCTCCCTTCAGAGCTTAGGATCCAGCCAGGAAGGCAAAGCACAGCCACAAATAACCAACCCAGGACAGAGAGAGAGCAGCACTGTGGGAGGTCAGCACAAGGAGAGTCAACTCCACCAGCAGGACCAGGAAGACTTCCTGGAGGAGGGGGCTTGGAGCCAGGCCTTAGCAAATGAATAGGCTTAGACAGGTAGAGGAGTAAGGCCATTTCAGAGGGAAGGAAGGGCTTGTGGAAAGGCCTAGAGGCTACAACAGCACAATTTGTGTGGGAAGAGTCACTGGCTTCCTACAAACACTCCCAGGGCTTGTTTCCCACTCCACCAGCAAGCTTCCTCCAGCAAACACTCCCTGAACCCAGACTGGGGTCTGCAGTGCAGCCACCCATCCTCCCAGCTGTGGGCTATTTTTCTTTCTGAGAGGCGGGCGCACTTCCTCCTCACTCTTCATGCTCTTGGCTGTGGCCTGCAGGCAGGGTCTGCTCCAGGTGCTGGTCTCAGCATGCAGTAGGGACAAGTCCTGTGACTATCCCACTCGACCGGTGACAGGGATTCAGGGCTGTCTCTTAGGGCTACTGCAACAAAGTACAATAAGCCGGGGACTTAAAATAACAGAAATGTCTTGCCTCACAGCTCTGGAGGCCAGGGGTCCCAAATCCAGGCGTGCTCTGGGCTGTGCTCCCTCTGAAGCTTCTGGGGAGGACTCCTTCCTGGCCTCTTCCAGCCTCTGCTGGTTGCCGGCACTCCTTGGTGCTCTTGGCTCATGGACACATCACTCTGTCTCTTTGTGTCATTCTCCCTCTGTCTGCCTGTGTCAGCATCTCCGCCTTCTTCTCAGGGCACCAATGATATTGGACTAATCCAGGAGGCCCTCATCTTAAGGACTTTACATCTGCAAAGACCCTATTTCCAAATAAGGTCACACTCACAGGTTCTGGGTGGACATGTATTTACAGGGACGTTATTTCACCCAGTGGGAGGTGGGAGGAAGGAGCAAACCTCCTGCACCCAGAACCACCCCTCCCAGCTGCCAGAACAGTCATGCAGCGGGCAGTTCCATCTCTACTTGTCTGGCTCAGGTGGTCCTCAGCATAGGCTGGGAATGGGGTCTCCTGCCTGGGCCTTGTCTTCTGGCCTACAGCGGGCTCGGGGAGCTGACTCCCAGCACTGGAGAGGAGAGGCGCGGGGCAAGGTGCCAGGACAAGCCCTGGGCAGGAGGTGCTGCCTTGGGAGGTCACGTGAGCCAGCCGGGCGGGGTCTGTGGGGGTTCTGTGCACACGGGAAGTGCTTTCCAGGTGGAGAGAAGCAGGTCCTGTCTGGCCATGCTCTGCTTTCTGTCCATAGGACGCACTGGGGGTGACATGGCAGGGCTGCCCAGCCTGGGTGACCAGCCATCCAGTTTGCCCAGCCTGAGGACCCTGCCCTCCCCTCTCCGGGCTGGTCACCCGCCTGTGCTCTGTCCCGGGGCAGCATCAGTTTCCAGGTCTGTGCAGTGGCGTGAAGGCCCTCCCCCCACCACCACCAGAGCTTCGGGACCTGGATATGCGCATGGTGGGCTGAGCTCAGTGCCTGACACCCCTGCACCCCGGCCTTGTCACCAGCTCCCCTCATGTTGAGGTCCACGTCTGGATCAGAACCGGGTCAGAATCCTACGGTGCCCCACCTAGCACTGGCCAGGCCCCAAACCCCCAGGCCCTGGGTCTGCCTGTGGAATGGGGAGTTCCCCAGGGGCCATGGGGAAAAGTGCAGCAGCCAGGGCATGTCCTCACTGGCCCCGCTCACCCTCGATGGCTGTGGCTTTCCCTCAGAGGCTCCACTGTGGTCCCATGGCCCTCAGGAGCCCCTGCCCCAAGGCCCCCCCCAACAAAACATGACAAACAAGGGGACCTACGGTCTGGGCAGGGGGCTCTGGATTTTTAATTTCTGTCTGGAGTCCGTGCTTCAAGATCCTGCCTGCCAGTCACCCTGAAAACTCCCTCTGCACGTGCTGCCGGGTTTCAGGGGGAGGACAGGCACCCCGTATGTAGGAAGAAGAGGAGGGAAGAGGGGCAGCGCCGAGCTGGTGGTGGTGGGCTGCACCCTCGACCCAATCCTGGGCCTCAGCACAGGGACAGAGGACACGGCGGCACTGAGCCCAGACGTCAAGATGTAAAAGTCAAATGTGGTAGGAAGGTGCTGGGGTTGCGTGCGGGTCCCTGCGGGCACCTGGCAGAAGGGACACAGCCACCGGGAGGTGTTCCGGCAAACCCTGCAGAAAGCCGGCAGGCCTGGACTCCGCTGGACGTGGCTGCCTGGGACAACGAGGGCATCCTGGCCAGGTGTGCCTCGGGCCACAGCGTCTCGGGGCATCCACGGAGCCTTCCACACTTGGGGCAGCTGTGCCCACGGGACACACGCAGGCGTGGTAACCAACCATGGCAGCCGTCTGGTGTCCTGCCACTGGGGATTAATTATCTGCTTTCCAACTGTGATTGAGGCTGTGCATAAAATATTTTTAAATTAATTTTTAAAGAATAAACGAGGACATTAACATTTTATGGGCTCCCTGGGGGATGGGGCAGCCGACATGGGGTGAGGAGGTGGGAAAGGGAGAAGCTCCCCAGGGATGCCCCAGAGCCTCCCACCTGGATCCCACATCTGCCCTGCTGGGCAACTCTGAGCCTCAGTTTCCCTGCCAGTACTGACCAGAGGCCCTTTTAGACCATAAGCTCTGCTCAGCATAGGAAATACAGCCTGACTCATTCATTCATTCATTCATCCACCCAAGAAGCAGGCCTCACACCTTGTAAGTCCAGTGATGCAGCCAACTAGCTCAAAGCCCCGCAGGGAGCCAATTACAGCATAAAGGGGGACACAGAGGCTGCAGCAGAGCATCTGCAGGGACCCACAAACCCAATGCCACAGAGAGGACGTGGCATCAGGAGGCCAGCCCTGAGATGCTAAGACCAAATGTCCGAGCATGAAGAGTTGCCTGGGAGGGAGGCGAGACTCAGGCTCTGAAAGGTAGAAGTAGACATTTGTCACGTCGAGCCAGCCTCTTCTCGCCCACAGTATTTAGTAAACTCCTAGGGTATGCCTGGGTATTTTACCCTCCCAACTGCTCTGGACAGTTGGTTCTCTTTTCTCAAATGAGAACACAGGACTCGGGCAGCTCAGAAACGCGTCCCGGATCTTCCGGACCCTGAACTCAAATCCACAGCCGTCTGTCCTCAAGCCACACTCTCTGCCGCAGGAGTCCGAGCCCGAGGCCCGAGGTGCCGAGGCCTCCACTCTGCGCACCCCTGCTGGCCTCTGGAAGCTGTGGCTCATCCCGGGGTCCAGGGCAGCACCTGAGCTGCTCTCTGCACTTGTGCAGAGATTCTTGGAGAAACTTCTGTGACCCACAAGCCTGTCCTGGAGGTCAACAGCATTTTGACCACCTGCTTGGGCTGTTTTCAGCACAGCAGCAAGTCCTGCTGTCCACCCCGGGCTGACGAGGGCTTCGGGGCAGGAGCATGGCCATCACATGGAGGCCCGTCCCCACCCCCACCCAGAAGCCCAAAGCGTCACTGAAGCCCTGCTATGTGCACTGCCACCACCCCACCCCACCCCCCGCTGCCTCAGAGCACGTGGCTTCCTCCAACTGACAAGGGAATTAACAAAAAGGTGCACGGGGGCTGCATCCAGCCCTTCTAGTTTCTTCTGTGGGAGGGAAAATGAGGCCCAGGAAATGAGAGGGGCTTTAGGGTTGAGTGGTCCAATGAGGGAGAAAGAAAATGCATCCCTGAAATGGCAGTTCGCAGCTCGCTTGGGGTCTGATGGAGCCTGGAGGAATGCATTGCACATGTTCTGATTCTCTGCAAACTGTTTGGGTTATTGAGCATCCCCTCCACCCCCAAAGGAGGCTCCAGAACAAAAACACTCATTTTATTTCTCTTCCCAGACTAAGTGCAGAGCTGTGCAAGAACAACTAAAACCAAGACATTACTTGCTCTGTTGTCAGGACTTCCAGAGACTAAAACTTCAAGAATGTAGAGGTGAGAAGTAGAGGGTGTGCTCTGGACAAGGGGACTTGGAATTTGGACCATAACCTTGGATTTGACCTTGTCATATGTGGGTTGTTAATGGGCACTCTACCAGCTTTGGGCTGGGAGCTGCCGAAACTGCAAAAGTCACGGGGGCCAGGTCAGCCCTACCAGTCTCAGCCCAAGACTGGTATGTATCTTGAAAGGCTCAAATCACCCAAAAGTAAAGATTCAGCAATGCGAGCATCACTCAGCCAGCCAGCCTCCTAGCCAGCCAGCCAGCCAGCCTTCCATCAAGCCAACCAGCCATGCTTCCCTCCATCCTTCCTTCCATCCATCCAACAACTATTTCCTGAGCTCCTCCTTCATGCCGAGCACTCTAAACTGTGGGGACATGAAGATAAACATAACAGCCAATGCCTAGCTCTCCTAGAACTCATTTTAAGGTTTTAAGAGTTTGGCAGACACCAAACAAGGAATTTGAGGGTGTGATGAGGATTTAGCAGGGAGACATGGGGACTGTAAGAGTCTGATGGAGTCTAGGGAGTTGGGGGGAAGAGTAATGATTGGGCGGGGGGGGAGGAGGAGTTCCATATAGAAGAATCATTACAGAGGAAGGTGGGGGGCGAAGGAACCCCACGAGGCTGCAGCAGAGAGAGAAGGATGAAGAGGGTAGAAAGGAGCAAGGTTGGGCCAGGGTGAGGCAAGCGAGGCATTCAGGGTAGAAAGTTTGCAGGGCTCCTCATTGTCAGGTGCTGATTCTGCACTTGCATGACCCTGACAGTGGAGCCTCCTTGCCTCACTTGCCTCACCCTAGTCGGATCTAAAGAGGAGGGTGAAGACAGGAGAAATCAGGTGGTAGAAGATTTCAGACCTCAGTTCAGAGATTTTGAACTTTCTACTCAAGACAATGGGAAGCACAAAAAGTTTTGAAGCAGAGCAGTGTCCTGGCCAGTTCTAGTTTTAGAAAGCTGCCCCTGGCTGTGCACGCAGGCTGGACCGAGGGGCACAGGTGGGAGAAGAGGAGGTCAAAGACCAATGGAGATTAAAACCAGACTCTTTTCCTGCCTGCGAGCTGTGGGGCTGGCTCCTCTCTGAGGCTGGAGAAATGAGGTCTCCTCAGCCCCTCCCCCAGCGCAGCTCAGCGAGCAGAAATATTCTGACAGAAAGAAACACTGACCGCAAGATACAGCTTCATGTTAAAGGTATTTCATCCATAAGCTGCTTCCTTATTACTTTCAGATGGTTGGAAATACGTGAGCCTGGAGCCCACGGGGAGGGGGTGAACTGGGCTGCAGCACTGGGGCTGAGAGGCGAGGGCTGGATGCTGGACTCAGGCAAGCCAGGACACAGCTCACGGGGCAGGGGCTCCTCTCTGGGCCTCAGTCTCCCCAGTTGGAATAACAGGCCTCCAGGGTCAGCCCTTTTAGGCACTGGGCTCTGCAAAGTCTGGGCGTCCTCTCTGCCCAGACACCCCTGGGGGGTCCCCAGGGCTCCAGCAGAGGCGAGCTCCCTGTCCCCCCGGCAGGAGGGCCTGGAGGCTTTGGGAGACCCCTGGCATTGCACATCGGAACACACTTAACACCTTCGGCAACTTAATTGGTAACTGGAGCTGGGCCCCGCAGGCAGCAGGCAAGCCGTGTCATTTCCTTTGGCTTCAGATTAAAGAACAAGCAGACGGCGGAGGCGAGAACCAGCTGTTGCATTAGCTCCACTGCGGAGGGGCAGAAGGGAGCTGACATCCTGTGCTGGTCTGAACCTGTGGTGGAGCCAGGAAAGCCATGTCCTTTAATCCTCATTCAATATTGCTGGCTGGGAGCTTTTTGGTTGTTCCCATGGAGGTGTCAGTCACTCGACTGTGGGTATTAACTTTTGATTAGAGGGAGATGTGACTCCACCCATTCCAGGTGGGTCTTCATTAGTTTACTAGAATCCTTTTAAAGAGGAAGCATTTTGGAAAGTCCCTTTTTGAGACCGAGGAGAGACCGAAGAACCACAGCAGATCCACAAGGCCAAGAGCCGTCGCAGCCAGAGACCTTTAGAGATGATGGAAAATGCCCCGGGGGAGCTTCATGAAACACGAAGCCTGGAGAGAAAGCTAGCAGACTCACCATGTTAGCCATGTGCCTTTCCAGTTGAGAGAAACCCTGAACTTCATCGGCCTTTCTTGAGTGAAGGTACCCTCTTATCGGTGCCTTAATTTGGACATTTCTATAGATGTGCTTTAATATGGACAATTTCATGGCCTTAGAACTGTAAACTTGCAACTTTATAAATTCCCCCTTTTTAAAAGCCATTCCATTTCTGGTATATCGCATTTGGGCAGCTGGCAAACTAGAATACACCCCAATCCAAAAAGGCCAGGACAGCCCACGCGGCCTGCCCAGCCGTCCCTTCTTCTAAACCCAGAGCATGTTGGAGACCAGAGCCCTAGAGTAGGGGCCCCGGCAGGCTGGGGGGACAGACGGGGAGACAGGCTGCCCTCCTGCAGGCAGGGTACCTCCTCGACCATCCCATCCCCTCTGCTTCCCATGCTGGGGAGATGAACACGATCATCGACATGGTGACCGCTCAGTGCCGGCAGCTTCCTGCTGGGTTTTCGTCGTAAGCCTCAGAACTGCACCCATGTGGGAAGTGCACCGCCAGGCAGGACCAGCTCTCCCCGCTTCCCCATGTGGGAACTGAGTTTGGCCCAAGGGCCACATGGAGCAAAAGGCCAAGCTGGGACTCGGACCCAGAGCCTTCCCCCACAGTGACCGGGCGAAAGGCAGGGGTGATGTCACCCATGGCGCAGAGCTGCAGGCGGGCGGCTGTGTGTACCTGTTTCAGGCTGGGGCTGAGGTGAGCGCACCCTGGGAGTTCTCCATCCAGATCGGCCCGAACAAGCCCTGGGGTGCGGGAGTTCCTGGGTGGGGGAGCAATCTATGTGACAGCCTCTGGGCACAGCCTTCAAGCCCATGCGCCAGGCTGATCCCCATCCTCCAGGTACCCTCCAGGTGCCCCCCAGATGGGTCGTTTTAGCATTACAGAGGTGAGTGGTCCAGACAGGGGGCCACAGCAGGGACAGGCAGGGAGGCAGATTTCTCAGGGCTCTGCCACACTCTTGGGCCCCCTCCTTGAGCCCAAGGGGGCCAGGTTTTACAGGAGAGCTGGCAGACCCATGTCCCCGGGGTGACATCTGTGGGTGCCTGTGCAGTGTTGCTGGTGGGTGCAAAAACAGCCTCCAAGACGTGAGATGGGGTACAGCCATGGGCAGCATCTCAGGCCTGCCCCGAGCTCCCGGTCAGCCTCGGCCCGGCTGGGAAGATGCCCCAAATCGGGGTGACAGGGCTATGGGAGCAACTACTGCGTGGCCCATTGCCAAAGGCGCAGAGAGATAGTTGCTGTCCTTGTAACAAGGATGAACGAGGTGACAAGAAAGCCTGGATGTAGTAGATGCTCACTGAACCCAGGGTTCTTGTCCCTTGGGGCTCC
>PVIY010052675.1:0-15081 GCA_004026745.1 Myrmecophaga tridactyla
AGTAGGGAAATACAGGCAGTTTGGTGTTCCTGGAGTGTGAAGTGTGAGGCTGGACACAATTTATGGGCTTCACTATATAGTATAGTCTTTTTCAAATTCTCTTTGACCAAAAGAACCCCTTCTTTATAGAAAAGCCTATGCAGAAGCCGTATACAACAGGCAAACTGAAAATTGTGCTCTGGTTGAAGCAGAAACTCCCTTCCTCCTTCCCCTGTCCACCCCGCCGCACACTACCATATGCATATACTTCCATTCACAAACAGAACCCCTCTCCTTTGAAAACCACGCTAGTGGCAAAAAGGAGTCATTGAAGGGCTTGAAGTCTCAGAATGACAATCATATTTGCACTTTAGAAATATCACTGTGATTAGGTAAGGAATAAATTTAAGGGGCAGAACTTCAGAGGTAGATACCAGTGAAGAAATTTTAGGAGTAGTTTGGATAAGAGATGGTAAGAGGCTTCCAGTACCAGCCATGATGGAGTAACTGGTGCAAAATTAGCCCTTTCAATGTATACAGCATAAAACTGGACAAAATATATGAGTTAACTGATTTCAGCACTGCACAATAAGCAGCCTAAGACTGCAGTCCTTGTCATTGCCCTGGCTGCCTGCCTGCATGCCATTTCCAGACTGCGATGTAGCCACCTATAGTCCAAGCAGTTCAGTGGTCCCACTGAGCTGAGTATGCAGAAGACAGAATTCTTCAGCTGAAGAGACTGAAATCTGCTGGCCAGAGCACTAGTCTTTGACCCAGGACTGAACTGCATTTGCTCAGGGCGAGACTACGTAAACTTTCCACAGAGCTGCTGATGTTGAGAAAGGAATATATTCTAGTGGCAGTGCAAGAGTCCTAACCCTGCCAGTGAGAGATCTCTTTAAAACTTTAACACCCTAGGCATCCGGCTGAGATATCAGAAAGATCATGGCTCAAAATGCAGAAATTGTAAAGCTAAGTGATTTATTTATGTTTTCACAGTTAGAACTGGTGGTCAAGAGCTAGACTGGATATGTGGGTTTCAACTTAGGCTGCACATTGGAGTCACGTGGGGAGATTTTAAATATCCTAATACCTAGGGCACTCTAGCCAGTTAACTTAGAATGTCTAGGAGGGATACCCACACATAGGTATTTTTTAAAGCTGCCCTAGATGATTATAATTTAAAGTCAAGATTAAGGATCTGTGTTATAGATGCCATCTTGAAACATTTAGCCATGAAAGGAGAGAAACAACCCCTTAAGGTAGAGGTTCTTAATCTTTAGCAAGCATCAGAATCATTTGGAAGGCTTGGTAAAACACACTGCTAAGCTCCATTCACAGCATTTCTAATTCCGTAGGTCTGGGGTCAGTCCTGAGAATGTACATTTCTGACAAATTCCTGGGTGATGCTGATGCTCTTGGTATCTGGACCTACTTGCTTTGAGAAACCATTGCCTTAAGGAGATAAGAAAGTTGAGGAATCTTTCTTGTTAGGATACAGGAGTCCTGAGCATCGTTTTAGCATCTTTTAAGAAAAAGAAATAACTGAGAAGATCTTTCTTTTGCTAGTTGGCATCATCTTGATTTCCTGTACCTGACTGTCCAAACTTTATGTGCTCTGATTGAAATTGAAATATACAAAATAAATGATAATCTTGCAGGATATATATGGATATGTGTACATACATACATTGTTATTCTAAGTAACTTGATTTCTTTCTTGTGCTCTTGCTCTTCCATTGTCATAAATGGTTTGGACTAACAAAGAGGACTAGGAGCCAGAGATCCAGTTTGACTTTGCTGTTTATCTTAGAAGCTGAAGAAACCATTCACTCTCCCTTACTACAGTATTTTTCACTTTTCTTATCTAAAATGGAATGAAATTAAGGTGTTTTTTCCTTGAGGGAAAAGAGGGCTTAGAAGTGTGCAAGGCTAAAGAGGTTTAAAAAAAAATCTTATGTTGTAGAACTTAGAGGAGAGACAGTATTTTAAATGAGCAATTCAGCATAAACAAATAAATAATGAACAGTAAACTAAATTAGAGCAGTCAGAATGGACAAAAAAAATTGCTTACCTAAAACTGACTTTCTAAAATTGATTCTCTTCAGCTGTATTCTAAGATTTCTGAACTCTAGCTTAGTTTGTTTGAAGGCACTTGAAATATGATTCCTGGAATTATAAAGAAATAGATCAATATATCCTGTTAAAATGTTTTAGCTAAGAAGCAGTATATGGTGTTGCAAAAGTAAATTATTTTTGTTTAAGAAATGAATGTTTAGAATAAAACCCAACACTGTCTATTCTCCTTTATATCCTAAGTGAGAGACAAAATGCCCTCCCTAACCATTAAAAGCAATAGTTTAAAAAAAAAAAAACTTCTGATCCTATTTTAAATTTCAACAATGTAAAATAAAGAGCCTATGTTAAAACTTTGAGATAGTAATTACAAGTGAATTTTAGACGCAAATAAGAAATTTGCTTTAGTTTTATTTATCCCCTCCTTTTAAATATGGTAGAGATAAAATAATAATAATAGGGGCCCATTCCTTATTATTTTCCTGGATATGTCCTTTATAAATTTCCATAGGAAAAAAAATATCACAGGCCATATCCTCTTAAACACCCACAATTACTACTTTCTTTCTTTATGGCTTAGGCTTTCATTATTTCAAATAATAGACTTTTTAAAAACATCACCAAAAGAATTATTTATTTAGGTTCAATTATTTGTCAAGATCCAAACTGTTTTATCCAAATTTACCCCCCCCCCATTGTTTCCTACTGTTAAGGCAGGTAGGAATGCATTTTTGTTTTTCTTAATAGGAGGAAGTTATTTAACCTCTTAGTGCCATTCTTTTAATTATTTATGTAAAGTTAATATAGGTTCCATCCTGAAAGGGATGGGTGTCTTAGATTACTGTTTGTAAAGGTTTATATTACATAGTACTTTGGGAAGAGTTCATGCTATTTTTGATGCTATTATTTGGTCTCAGCTTTTTTTTAGAATTTTACTTTTCTTAATTCTGCACCTCAGTTTCTCATTATGCAAACAATAAGCATAATAATGAGAAAAATGGGAATTTTGGGACCCGTAAGGAGGGTGAAAGTTTTCATTCTTTTTGGAAAGATTGAGTTTGTTCTTCAGCTCTCAGTACTCAGAGAGAGGTTTCCTTTGCCCCAGTCGTAGGAGTTGGAGTTCTAAGGCAAATCAAAACGCAGTACGCCGAAGCCTGCATCTGTTCCAGTTTGGCTATATCAGATGATGTGCTATGTATCCCTTGTAATCACTTGGAGAAATAAATAATTCCTCATCTGTCAAAAGGAGATAATAATGTCTTCCACACAGTGTCACACATGTGAATTCCTTAGCCTTGCCAACAGTAAGAATTGGGTGTTTGTTATTATTATTA
Organism: Myrmecophaga tridactyla; assembly: GCA_004026745.1. NCBI lineage: Eukaryota > Metazoa > Chordata > Mammalia > Pilosa > Myrmecophagidae > Myrmecophaga > Myrmecophaga tridactyla. The sequence continues at coordinate 3,390 of PVIY010052675.1, forward strand.
CAATGTGTCAAAAACAATATTATAGTCATAAAAAATTAGAAAGTAGCATTAGTTACTGACATATTTTGCCAAACCATGTAGGATGGTTTAGTTAATTCTGTTTAAAACATCCTTATGAAGAGTCTTTGTCCTCTGCCCCCAAACTAAAATAACCTGGTATTACCAAAAAATGAAGAACTTAGAGCCATTATGTAACTCTACAATAATAATTTGCTGAGTAACATTTAAGATAGGTTTAGGCATCAGGAATCTCTTTTTACCATTCCACATATACAAATATTACTTGATTTGTTCCTGAAACAATTGCAGAAAAATATTTTTTAGAATTAAAAAATTAATCTTACATTTGGAAGAAAATATGACATCTTATAAATTACCTGTACAAGTTGCCAGTAAATATGTTTTATTAATTATCTCTAAATGCTTACTTCTAAAAGTGAAGAAAAATTGGGTGATTTTATTCCCTTTATCTAACAAAACCTTCTTTTAAAAGAATTTTAAGCTCAGTCTTTCTGATTGACTTTATTTTCGTCTACCAGTGAGCCCTGGGGGAAGTTGAAGCTTATGAATCAGTTTCTGATATAAAAGTAGCTTTTATTTGTGTGGGTGTTTTGTTTTCCGAGCTCCCAGAGCAGGTATACACCTGAATATGATTTTATATACTTCATGTATGCTAATTTACATACTCACCTTTCCTGATCTTTCAGTTTTCTTTTAAAAAGCTTCCTGAAATAGGGTTGGTTATACCTTAGTTATGTGTATATTTTCTTCCTACATTTCTTCTGCTTTGCTCTGCTTATTACTTTTTTCATGGACTAAAAACATTATTCAGTTAGTGAGTAGGTATGGTGAGTTCATTATTAAGTTTCATCATTTTTTCTTTTGGTGACTTAGATACCTGTGGAGGGGGGACAGGAACAGCAGACAGATTCCACCAAAGGGCGATGTCTGAGAAGAACTGTCAGCGTCCCTTCCGAGGGTCAGTTTCCTGATTACCCACCAGAGGGCGCAACCAAACTGGGTAAGCTCATAACAAAGAGAAAAAATTTCCCGGTTTTTGTTGGGTCATTTTATGGATTTATTGTTGACCATTACAGTAAAGCAAAACATCTTTCATTTCCTGTTAAGTAAGCAGGTTGGAATCAATAGCATGTTAATCGAGGGTAGAGGTCATTAGAAAGTTTGGTTCTGTGTAACCAAAAGATAGCAGTTATTTTATAGAGAGAAAATTTATCTGTGCCCTAGTGAGGTTGCTGTTGTTCAGTTCTAGGCAGGTTGGATGATGTATTGTTTCTGTTTTTTTTTTCTAATCTCTAAATTCTGAAAATGGAGCATGAGGTGATCTTGTTGAAGCACTGACATTCACAGGGGAGCCAGTGTATGGAAACAGTGTTCAGTGGTTTAGATATATCCTGTTCACACAGCTACTGATGTTGTCTTGCACAATGTGATGTCAGTTCAGGCTAATTTAACTAAGCTAATTGTGCATGTTCCGTATGAGTAACTTTCAGGATTGTGTTGGAGTGGGTAAGAGAGAGGGAGAAAGCAAAGAAATCCCACTGGAGTTAGTAGACACTATAGAGGTTAATATCAATATCAAAGCAGCTCTTTCCCCCTTTTCTACCAAATGTATTCTGTTAGGTGTTTTTCGTGTTTACCAATGGAAATTTAGGTAATAACACCACTCAGATAATGTTAAGGAAATACAATTAAGATTAAATAAAATAATGACAATTTGAAAAGTAGAAGGCCCTTTAACTTGTGAGATTATTATTATTTGCGTGGTGAGCCATACACATTTAGTCACAGATATTTGGTAGACAGAACAGAATATCATTCATTGTCTCTATGGTGGCAAATATGGATAATTGCATGGTTTTGATTGTGCTTTTGAAAATCTAGAGGGGTTTTCTTTGCCTTTTTCCTTCATTTCTTTTCATTTTCTAAATGGAACTCAGAACTCTTGTTCACAATTTTAATCTTTTATTTCTCTTTTTTATCCTGTAATGGTTGTTGCTTTTCTAGAAATTAGTTAGGTTAGCAAACAATTTTATCTAAGGAGAAAATTTACTTTGAGAGGCAAGTTTTCCTCTCAACCAATTTCCATTGTATTTCTATAACGTGTGTTGAAACCAGTGTGGGTATGGGCCTGAATTATATTACAAACCTGTTTGAGTATAACCATTTTATTTCCGTTTATAGTTCGTAAATAAGTTCAATCTAAACTGGGTTGTCTTCACCTTCTTTCATCTCCTTTGCTTTCATTATTTGTAATGTTATGTTGATGATTATCTTTGCCACTACTCTAGGAACCATTGTCTACTTGAGTCTTGGCCCACAGAAATCAATGGATTTGAAGGCAGTACATCATTATTTGAATAATTATTACAATATCTTAGGAGAGAAAGCTATGTAGTAAATTATTAAATATCTGCAATATTTCGGGTACTGTTTCCAAAGACAAACTAAGATGAGGTGGGAAAGATATTTCTCCAAATCCAGTCCTTTACCTTCTATCCTTGACAAGTCTGGTAGCCATCCTGATTCATAGCAGTCTCTGATCATTTTAGGGGTAGATTTTGTAAATTAGTACTAGAAGCTCTCATCCATAGGTATTAGAGGGGGAAAACTAGTTCTAGAGCCATTCTTCGTTACATGCCAATCTAATCTTGAATTAGATACTCGGTGGTTCTATTTTTATCTGCCAATGATTTGTCTTTAGGCAAAACTTCTGCTGTTAAATATTTCATTGAGTCATTGCTTTATATGCTACATTCTAAGTCAGTCCCAAGAAATGAAAAGAGGTATAAGATAAGATTTCTGTCTTTAAAAAGATTTTTCTGTAGTTAGGAAGATAGGATGCATGCATTTAGAAACAAATAATAGGTTAATATGTAAAAATAAGTTGTATTCCTATATGCCAACAACAGGTAGGAAATGAAAAGTGTTTAATATATAGTTTATCTGTGCATCTCAAAATAGCAAACACTTAGAGGGAAAGTCTAATGAAAGATATGTAAGACTTCTACACAGAAAACTATAAAACATTAGTGAAAGAAATTTTAAAAGATTTAAGTAAACGAGGGTTATACCATGATCATGGTTTAGAAGACTCAGTGTTATGTCACTTCTCTTCAAATTCAAAATTCCAATTTTTTCCCTCCATAAATTGGCAATTTGATTCTAGAATTCATATGGAAATTCTAAAGGCCAAGAATAGCCAAGATAGAAGAAAACAAGGTGAGAAGATATAATAAAACTACTAGTATCAAAATGTATTTTAAAAATTGTAGTGAGGTGTTAGTGAAAGAATAGACAAACAGAATGGAAAGTCGTGTAAACAATCCCACATTTCATGAGGGGAGGAAATACTAGATGAACAAAGAAGAGTGGACCCAGCTGAACCATACCATATCAGAATCTACAAAATGCTCTTACACACACATGCCTCAAATACCTAACAGCTACCTCAGTTCACTGCATGCATTATGAGCCACAACCACTATAAATAAAAGAAATAATAATAAGGAAATGTGAAGCAATTGTAATTTTGGATAGATTGGTCAAGGAAGGCCTCATTTCTGAGTGACTTCTGAGTAAAGATCTGATGAAAGTATGAAGTAAGGTGTGCCAGTTTGAAAGGATGCTATATCCTAGAAAAGGCATGTTTTAATCCTGATCTAATCTTACAGGAGCAACCATTTCTTCTAATCCCTATTCAGCACTACAGGTTGGAAACTGGATTAGATTATCTCCACAGATGTGTGACTCATCCAGTTGTGGGTACATAATATCTAAATCATTTTGATTAAAAAAAACTGAAAACATAATTTTGCCTTGTAGATATATGACAATATCCAGCTTTTATTTTATTCATGAAAAGATGATTATCCAAATTCATACCCATGTAAAGTATAATTTGCTGAGTTTTCAACAGGAGATTACTTCTTTATACAGTTGGGTTCTTGACATACAAACAGTATTTGGATATTAATTCATCACATGAACTAGTAAAATGTTTATTCTCAGTGTAAATGTAACCTACATAAATTTAAGGCATTCATTTTTTTTTTTTTTTTTTGCATGGGCAGGCACCGGGAATCAAACCCAAGTCTCTGACATGGCAGGTGAGAACTCTGCCTGCTGAGCCACCTTGGCCTACCCGGCATTCAATTCATTTTTAAAACAAAGCCACCATGTAGTCTACAAGAATACTCTAAAATAGAAGGAAGATGAAAGCTGAATAATGGACAACACTTTTGTGAACTATAAATTTATGCAGGGAAATTTATCTCCACTACTGGATGTTACCTCCTGCCAGGCTGGTGGAAAACACAGACATGAAGTTTGTCCAATCTGTTCATAGCATTTCTTTGACACCCTAATAAAAGCTCATGCTCCCATGCCCTAATGGGTCAATCAAAACACAAACCTGGAATGAGCAAAAAATACTTGTATGCAGATAACATCAGAAACGTGATCATAAAGCTAGCTTAATCAGAAAATGCCAAATAATCAGAAGCCCGATGCTTTCTCAATTCTCTAACAGAAATTTCTAATTGAACTGGCAAATTCAAAACCAAACATCTACTCAAGGCTGCAGATATTTCATACCTCTATTTTAGTTACCCCGTGGTCTTATTTAGATCTCTGAATTTTTTTTTACAAACTGTGCCTATAATAGTAAATTTGTTTTATTACCATGGCATCCTCAAAAAATTAGGAAACATTTGGTAAATTTATTTAAAATTAAAATTTAATATTTTATGTGTTTTGCAAGATATATTACTCTAGCAGACTTTAGGAACGAATATATCGGAAGTCTGTGAGAGGCAACATCAGCTATCCAAAATGTTCAAGTTTATGTAAGTGATGAAGTCAAACAAAATTTAAAATAACAACAAAAAGGAAATCAAATTGGAAAAACTTTGAAAAAAAGCTAACCTAATGCCCATCTTTTTCTAAGTTTATTGACCTAAGGGATACAGATTTAAAGTAACTTTGAAGAAAATGAATATTAATTCAGGATATGCTCTCTAAGGCATTTGAAAGATTATTATAAATGATAAATATTTGGATCAGAATTAGTGGAGGATATTGATTATTTAAGCCTTAACTTTAATCCTGACTCTCTCTGGTAGATTAAATTAGCCTCAGTTATAACTTTGTCTATAATCTAGTGATGACTCTCCCTTCGTATTCCCAAGACATTATTATGAGCACCTACATAGTCTACGAAGTTATTTTCAAGATGTTTGAATCTTTTATTTAAAGCGTAAGTGGTGGTTCACGGGTGGTTCAGTGTTCCTTCCATGTGGGAGACCCGGGTACGATTCCCAGACCGTGCACTACCCCCCTCCCACCAAAAAAAAAAGCAAGTGGTAATAGTACTGAAAGAAGGGAAATGTGGGTAATAAAGATATAATGTAACAAGAAATATATTCTTGAATTTTTTGAATAACAAAATTTAAAATGTTGGCAAATAATGCCTTTGTGTGATAGCATTCAATATTTAGATTGATTATTAAATTAACTTATATATGCATTTAACCAATAGAAGCAGATCTTGAACTTTTGGGTGCTCTTTATAATGATCAAAACTTGTACAAGAAAAATAACAGTCTGACCTTTCTACCTTTGAATATTAGAGCTCAATGAATATTGGCAGCCCTTGGTTTTCTTTGACAATTTCTAAAAATGTTAAGTCTTGCACCCTTCTTATAAAATAAATTGACCATTTGAATATTATCTTAAGGTAAGGTAGAAGATAGAAGCTCAAGGTAAGACAGCTGCATAATATCCAGCATTTAAATTGTCTGCTATCATTAATAGATTTTAGTGAAACATAAGTAATACAAAAGCTTAAATGTGCTGAAAAATAATATTTAAAAAAATTATGGATAATTAAGGTAAAAGACCCTGGAATAATGTCCTCTAAGGCTTTTGGTTGAGTAGTTTGGGATTTTCTTAGAACTGTGAGTTACTATGTGTTTTTTCTTTGAAACGTGATTCTAAGATATATGTGATAATACTGATGTTAATATTCCAGGCTTGAGTTTAGGTTAAAAATAGCCATGTATTGTCAGTTCTGCTATAATGCGACCTATGCACTCCTAAAAATCACTGCAGTATGCAAAATTGCAGAATATAAACCACAGAGTTTCTGAGAAAAAGGAATTAGGGTCATTATATTCGAAAACTTAGTCAGTAGCACATTTTAAAAAGATGGGAGCTTAGTAAAAACGTTGTGTATGTTAAATGGTTGAGAAATACATAAATATTACAATAAATAAAAAGATCTGAAGTTTACTTATAGTAGTAAGTGTCAAAAGAGTTGCAGCTGGTAAGTCATTGTAAAGTGGTAGGAGTATTATCTGAAATCAGATGAACTTTGTTGTACCAGATGTGGGTGGGTGTGTCTCATAGCACATACAGCGAACTGAGGTAGCTGTTCAATGTTTGCTGTATTTGTATGAGTATTTTTATCTATTCAGACAAAAGTTGGTTCAGCTGGGTACAGTTTTCTTTGTTTTGATTTCTCCCAGATGAAATCATGCATAAGCAAACACAAAATTTGTGTTACGCACAATTTGCTCCCTGATATATCAACAGTGATGAAATATTCACATTTTCAAAACAGCATTATAGCAGAACTGACCTTACTACCAACTTGCTTTAATCAGATTTGTCCATTAGAAAGAAGCAGCTTTCATTTGTTACCCAATTGAATGTTGAAATGTCAGTTACTATTTAACACAGTCTCATATTTCTTTTGGATGTTTGTTATTTGGGTGTCAAAACTTAGTATGAATAAAATAAAGAGTAGTATTTATTAAGTTTTAAAGCTAACCTAACAAAGCAAATTCTAATTTTACTCTTATGAGCTAGATTTAGATTAGTGGTTATAGTATTTTTCTTATGGGAAATCAGTTCTCAGTTCTAAGTCAAGGTGCCAGCACCACAATTCCCTGTATTCAGAAAGTAGTAGTTTGGATTCCTGATGTGTCTTCCTACCCATCCCCATCCTGGCACAGTAGAGAGTCATTCACTTCTGTAAAGGTGCTCCAAGACAGTGTGCTGCCACTTATGGTTGTACAAATTATGCATTGCCAACCCCCTAAGGGTAGTATTCATTTTATTGTCATTGTAGATTTATAGTTACTTCACAAATCTTCCAGAAGATGGCAGTAAAGTGTCTTCAATAAAGGATTATTTTTTCTAATTCATGCAAATCATTTGCTGAGATTATTGTCAGGGTTGTTCCAAACCCAAAAGGCCTGAGGAAGGAGAAACCATGAGGAAAGACAACCTTTAACTGTGGGTCAGTTACTTGCTAGGTTTATAAGGACTACATAAAATGTCTTAATATTTTAAGGTTGTGATTAGCCTAACAAACTTATTTTCAACAAACTTAAATAAAATATGTTCTATACCTTCACAACCATCTGAAGAGCATTTCCCATACCATGAGAGGCTCTGTATGTGTGTGTATGGACAGTCCAGCCTGCATTCAACGTATGTGGGGATTGCTGCCCGAGAGGACCAGAGGAGAGCCCTCCAAAATGTGGAGACCATGCTGAGGGCCACTCTTGACCAGTCCTAAGGCAGTATTAATAAACCACTATGGTGGTTGGACAATCAGGTGAGAAGGGGAGATGGGTGACATAAACAATCAGGAGTTGTTTTTAAGTTTATACTGGATTTCTAGAACTGAAATGGAAGATTGAACAAATCTAATTTTATTCTTATAGAATCCCCACAAAAGCTATAGTTAAAGGATTTTCTTTTAAAGGCATGGTCCTTTAAGGATGAAGATAATGAGAAAGATGAAAACAACCACACACAAAATTTGAAAACTGGAAAGAGATTGGAGTGTGGTAAATGACCCGCCTGGTTTGGGAAAGCCAAATCTTAATCTGGCAACAAAGAAAGCCAAGAACCAACCTGATTTTCACTACAGAATCTCCAAATGGCTTAGGAATTCATGGTCCCAGAAACCTATGGTAGTAGGGCAGAGAGTAGAGGGGTTGCTGAGGGAGGTGGTATGCTAGTGGAATGGCATTGATAAAATAAGGAGGATGTCTCAAAGTTTTTTGGAAGCAAATGGATCCCTAGGTCTTCTCTTCTTCATTCCATCAGGCAATTGTTTTTCCCACTTCCTACACCTACCCTAATATAAGACCGAAATTTATTCCTCTAGAGAGGAAAGCCCAAGGGTTTCTGGATTGGGAGATACTAAGCAAAACTAAGAGCAGGGCACTTTACCAAATACAAGAGAATTAAGTGAAGACATATTCACATTGAATAAGATTCCTTTACCCTCCAAGCAGGCTAACCAACTAGCCCAAGAGAAAAGACCTACAGATACTGACATTCCCAAGGTTTCAACTTGTCAGACGTCTCTACAGTCAAGTTCACTCACTGTCAGGGAGCTCCACCCATGTGTTCAGACCTTCCAATTAGCTTTTTGGATTCCTCCACTCACATAGCAGATAACCAAAAAATAACATCTCAAAAAAGCTTCTAACAAGAAAGAAAGAGATGTAAACAAACAAGCAAACTTGGAGAATCAGAAACCAGAAAGTAGACAGGAAGCAACAACAAAAATCCTTACTACCTTCAGAGAGAAAGGATGTTACATATAAGAAGCAAGAACTGAATTCTATATAAAAACAAAGAGCTTTTGTCTGTTTTACAATTAAAAAATTGTACCAGAAATAAAAAATAGAAGGGTTAGAAGATGAAATTGAAGAGTTAGCCCAGAAAATAGAAAAAAAAGAAAAAAGATGAAACAATTAAAGGACAAATCTAGGAAGTCCAACTTCAGAACAATATAAATTCCAGAAAAAGAAAAGGGAGGAAATCAATAGCAAAATAGCAGCTAATAAATGGGAAAGATATGATCTGAAATCAGTCAGTCTGCCTTCAGGATCTATTCTTTTTCTTTTTTTTTTTTTAAGATCTTATTTTAATTTACTTTAATGATTATTGCTCATCTGTAAGGATTAATATTGCATTCATTAAAAATCATCCAATATAAAATAAACTTGTTCCTCCCAAGTAGCGCTCCACACACTCACCCTATGCCAGACATTTTTCTACAGTGCCTTTGTTATATGGCTTGACAGAGACAGAGCTTTTACACATTATTCCTCTGGACACAGTAAAAGACTGGGAGCAAGGGACAAGCTGGAGAGCAGCAGGACCTGGGTCCCTTTACTGCAGTAGAGTTGACAGAATGGATACTCAGTTGGCCAGGTTACCTCCCCTAATGGATGTGGTGTTCTGATTGGTTGGTTAAGTTCCCTGGGAAAAAGGGCTTGAACCATTAGCATCCACAAAGAAAACATGGGTCATACTGGCAAGGAGTGAGAAGGGACTGGGAAAGGAGAGAAAAGGGGAAAAACTTTTTGTCAAGACAATTGTCCCCTGCTAGGAAGCTGTAAAGTGAAACCTTTCCTTTCTTTTATATTCCTGTTTTTTATACCTGTCTCTGATCGGTGGCAATAGAGAAATGAAAATTTCTAAATACCTGGCCCTAATGCTTGAGGGTCTATTCTTTTAACCACTATGCTTTATCATAAGCAAGGTTTACTACGTGGCTGAACTCTAAATAGCATACATAGTTATAATGTTTTTTGCCCTTACCAAAATTACTGTGTAGCTATCATAGGGAAGGTAAAAGAATAGGTAGTGCACATGTGGTTACTGGGTTGGGGGTGGAGGCGGAGAAGGAAAGAGTCAAATCCTCATATTCCATAGTGGGAGATCAACAGATAATGTCTAAAATGGAAAAAATTTTAAAATATCAGTACAGCCATATTATTTAGAGATTTAATGATAACTCCCAAAAGAATTGGTAAAAGAAATAAAAGTAGTTGGTTTTAGAGAAGTAAAAGTGGTAGAAGAGAAAAGCTGGGATTGCTATTTTTTTAACGAGTCTTGTAGAAACAGTAGGTTCTAAAACTATGTGCATATAATATGTAATTTACAAAATTAAATTTAAACAAATAGGGAAAAAGCATATACAGTTCAAAAGAAAGAAAATTACAATCTTATTTAAACATGAGAAGAAGATATTGTACCTCATTCATAATCAGATAAAAGCAAAGTAAAAGTACAATGAACTGCTGATTTTTACCTGTGAGATAAAAATGTTTCAGTTGGAAGGATAGGAGGAAACAGCATTCTAGTCCATTGATGCTAAATTGCCTCTGTAGCGAGGAGCTCCTAAGCAGTTTGGCAAAAAATATCCACCCCCTTTGCCCAAGAAGCAGTCTGTTTCTAGGAATTTATCCTACAGGTTTGCTCATACAGTTGTTATATCATTGTTTATAATATCAAAAGAGGAGAAACTACCTATACATCCATATGAGATTGTTTAAGTAAATTATGTTATATGTATATAATAGACTAATATAGACCTATTAAAAAGAAGTAATTGCATATATACTAATATGACAAATAATTTCCAAGATAACACTGTTAAGGGGGGAAAAAGCAGGTGTAGAGTTGGGCATGTATATTTACTATGATTAATGTAAAATGGCATATCCATATAAGCAAGAATGAGTGCATGTATGTGTGTGGTGCCTATGTGTAACTATTGAACAGTATAGAAGAAAGATTTATTAGTGATTGCTTCTGAAGAGAGAGCTGGAGGCCTGGTAGACCCAAGTGGTGGGGAGATGGACTTTTCAGTATGTAGTCCTTTTTTTTTTTTTTTTTTTTTCAAATTTGCATATGGGCAGGAGGCACCAGGGATCGAACTCCAGACTCCAGCATGGCAGGTTGGAGCTCTGCCTGCTGAGCCACGGCAGCCGCCCTGTAGTCCTTTTTAACTTTTAATTTTTAAAAAAATTTTTATTAATTAAAAAAATTACAAGAAACACAAACATTCCCAACACATACACTCAGCAATTCACAGTATCATCACATAGTTGCATATTCATCATCATGATCATTTCCCAGAACATTAACCTCAATTCAGAAAAAGAAATAAAAAGACAACAGAAAAATATAACAAACAGAAAAAAAAATTTTACATGCCATAGCCCTTACTGATCCCTTTCATTGATCACTAGCATTTCAAACTAAATCTATTTTAACATTTGTTCCCCCTATTATTTATTTTTATTCCATATGTTCCTCTCATCTGTTGACAAGGTAGATAAAAAAAGCATCAGACACAAGGTTTTCACACGCACTCACATTGTGAAAGCTATATCATTATACAATCATCATCAAGAAACATGGCTGCTGGAACACAGCTCTACATTTTCAGGCAGTTCCCTCCAGCCTCTCCATTACATCTTGGATAACAAGGTGATAGCTACTTAATGCATAAGAATAACCTCCATAACCTCTCAACTCTGTTTGGAATCTCTCAGCCATTGACACTTTGTCTCGTTTCACTCTTCCCTCTTTTGGTCGAGAAGGTTTTCTCAATCCCTTGATGCTGAATCTCAGCTCATTTTGGGATTTCTGTCCCATGCTGCCAGGAAGATCCACACCCCTGGTAGTCATGTCCCACGTAGACAGGGGGAGGATGGTGAGTCTGCTTGCTGTGTTGGCTGGAGAGAGAGGCCACATCTGAGCAACAAAAGAGGTTCTCTTGGGGGTGACTCTTAGGCTTAATTTTAAGTAGGCTTGACCTATCCCCTGTGGGGTTAAGTTTCATATGAACAAACCC
>PVIY010052676.1:0-15083 GCA_004026745.1 Myrmecophaga tridactyla
CCTCCAGGCCCAGGGAGCAGCTGGGGGGGATCCCTGAGTCTTCCCCACCTCCCCCTTTCTTTCTGTCCACTGTCGCTCCAGCTGGCGGTATTGCTTTTTAATATTGCACCGAAGGTTTTTTAAATAAAATTTTAAAAAAAGGAAAAGAAAACAAAATGCCAGGGAGTCTTCTTGGTGACTGTTTCTTTTGGGGGGTGGGGGAGTAAGGGGGCAGTTGAAAGGAGAGCTAGGAGGGGATAAAGTTGTTTGGGGAGGGAGGGAACGGGGCCGACCCACAGCCAGCTACAAAAGTGACAGCGCGGACATTCACCTTGTTTTCCATCTATTCCCACAGCCAGAGTTCACTGTCAGTGCTCAGATGTTTGTTGAGTGACTAGCAGTTAACTCTGCTTTATGGGCATTTTCTAGGTCTTAACTCTCCGCAGCCCCATCAGGCAGGTAGCACATAAAACCCACTTTACAGATGCGGCAACTGGCTTAGCACACTTAAGATTCTCCTGGCAGGGCGGTACACCTCTCTGGTTTTTTGCCCGGAGTCTTTAAGCATAATTAACGCATTTGTCTCCCTAGCTGTAGACCTGCTAGCCTCAGCACACTACAGAGAACCCGGTGTACAGATGTTGGGGCAGGGTCCGCTCTAGAGGCCGGGCAGAGTCTCCAAGCCTTACAGTCCACTCCATAAAAGGAACAGAAGGAATTGGGCCAAGTGAAGATTTTATCATTGTTAGCACTGGGGAAAATAGCTAATACCTGACAAGTCCCTAGGAAGTTTTTACGGCAGTCTCTTATCTCCATTTGACTTCGGTGGTTTTGTTGCGGTGGTGGTTTTTAATCAATACAGGTTGCAAGGTCTGCGATGGAACCCAGATTTTGCTTGGGGTTCCAGGGGCTTGGATGCAGGCTAAAGGCCCCTCCTCCCTGGCAAACAACTCTCCCCCGAGTCACAGCGCCGGCCCCAGTGGTCTGTCTCCCTGAGCCCCGTCTCCCGCGCCAGGTTCCGGGGAGCGCGCGTGGACGCGGGGCACGCGGACGCGCCGCCCGTGCCGTGCGCCCCTCCCGCGTGCTGAAATTCAAACGAGGCGAACTCCCCAGCCGCCGCGCGGCGCCGGCGGAGGAGTCGAGGTAGGGGCAAAGTTTTGAGCGGGCCGCGCCCCCAGGCCAGGCAGGAGCCGGCCTCGAACTCGCGGCCAACGAGATCCGGGACACTTAAAGGGGGCCCGGTGCCCGCCCGGCCCCGCTCCGGCCCCTCGATGGCCACAGAGCAGTGGTTCGTGGAACCGCCACCCCCAGGCTCTGCGGAAACGCCGCCCCCAGAGGACGAGGGATCCAGGGCACAGTCCTGCGGGGCCCCAGCGTGGCCGAAGTCTCCCCGCGGGGCCGGGAACCCGGCTGAGCCCGAGCCCGAGGACGCCCAGGGGCCGCCGCCGCCGCCGGAGGCCCCCGTCTCCACGCCTTCCCCGGAACCCCAGGCCCCGGGCCCGGAGCAGGCGCCGCCTCCTCGCCTCCACCTGGACACCATGTTCAGCCCGGTGGCCGAGCAGCTCCGCTACCTGCTCAAGAAGGCCGACGATTTCCAAAGCTACCTGCTCTATAGGTGATCCTGGGCGGGGGTTCCTGGGTGGTGGGTAAGGAGACCTGGGGGGAGAGAGGGTGAAGCCATAGGCCGCACATACCAGGGTCACAAACTCGAAAGCCTAAGGAGCCAAGGAGAGGCCAAAACGAAGCTGGCAGGTTAGGAATCCAAGTGGGGAGAGTAATGAAGACTGCCCAGAATTGGGCACAAGGAGTCACTGCTAGTTACTGTCCTGAGGCAGGGTGGGCCCTGCAGTGCCAAATCTCCGGGACTTTCTGTCCCCATGTGTAAACGTTAGCTGCAGTTTTGAACTCTGTGTGTGTGGGCTGGGGAGAAAAAAAACCCGCAAAACCCAACGCATCTGGGCCAGATGTGGCCCACAGGGCTACCAGTTTGAGACCCCAAAGGATAATGCAATGCCCAGAACAGGGAAAATGTGACTCCTGGGGCTGTGGCTGTCGAATTTCAGTGTCTATGGGAAAACCCCAGGTTTTGGGCTCTGCCCTGCAGGAATTTTCACATCAGGCCCAGGTGCTGGAGGGACACAGGTCTCAGCGTTTAGCAAGTGTTCCAAATGCTTTTGATGGGTGTGGTCCTTGAAGACGGCCTGAGAAAGACCTGGTAATGGAGAATTACGCTGCAGGGGTCCAGACCAGAGATACAATTTTGGCAAGTGGGAATGGGAGAAATGGGGGATGGGGAAGACAGACACATCAGGCAAAGGCTCCCTTCTCCCTCCAGCAGAGACAGAGTGCAGAAGGAACAACTGGCCAAGGCTATGCCCACTTTCTTAAAGATGTGTGAGCCCTACTTCCTGTACCTGGAGGCAGCTGCAAGGAGCATGCCCCCCATCTACGGAACCCTGCAGGAGCTGGTTCGAAAGGGGGTGCGTGGAGCAGGCCCCTGGACCTCCTGCCCCTTTCCTCTCACTGCCCCAGGTCTGGGGGCAGGCAGTTCCTGCAGGCCAGCTGATGCCACTCTGCCCCCTCTTTCGTGCAGCTGTTAGAGATCTCCCAACAGCTGGCCCTACGCCTAGAACAGCTGGTCCTCATGTACGCCTCCTTTGGGTTTGTGGACCTAGAGGAGACTGACCCCCTAAGGTAAAAAAAGAGAGAAGGAGACCCGGAGGGGGGCCGCAGAGCCCTGGGGCCCAGCCTCAACCCCTCATTCTCCCATCTCCTGGTAGCGTCTCCTGTTTCTTCTGTGGGAGATTCTCTATCAGCCCTTCCCACGAGGTGTCCATCTTCAGATACTGTGCCCCAGCCGCCTACACTGCCAGCCGCTTTCCCCGCTACCTCTACAAGAAGATGCGCTGGAACCTCGAGACCACCCCAGAGCCCAACAGCCGGGGACAAGAAGCCCATGTGGATTAGTGAGTCCCCCTACCAAAATCAAAGTCCTCCCCCTCCTCCAAGGGCCAATATGGGCCTCGGAACCTATACACCACCAAATCTTGAAAGGTCAAACAGAAAACCATGGCCCTTTGAAAGACTGCCCCACCCCTTTCTTTCTTTCTAATATGTCTTCTCATCAAAATAAGAGTCCCTAAAGTAGGTTGCAGGGAGAAAAGCCTCAGTATTGAGTCACATCCACACCTGAAAACTTTAGGGCAACTTTGGATGAGTTTCCACTACTCCTTCAAAGTAAAAGCCCTTCAGGGACAAAGGAAGGAAATTGATCTCTTATTTGCTGTCCCATCCCCCTCCCAGCTACTTCTTGTGCTATCGAGATACCTGGGAGGACAGTGGCAAGAGTCCAGCTAACTCATGTGCCCAGATCCAGAAGTTATGGTCCATAGGACGATGGGTGCCTCTAGGACCACCTGAGGATGATCTTTATTCATGGTAGGAAAAAGGGCAATGGCAAGATGGGTTTGAACTCAGGAGGGCAGGCCAATCCGGCCCCAAAAGACCGCCTACCTCCCCAACACGTTAATTTGCTTCCCTCCGTAATCATGATGACATTTTATTGTGCCCTTAAAAGTGCTTTTTGCAGACTGTCATAATAATCCATTGAAGTTCAGGTGCCTAGCCCCTCTGTTTTACAGAGAAGGAAACATGCTCTGAGAGGTTGAGTTTCCTACCCAAGGACACACAGCTAACTGAGTAATTGACCCGCTCAGGGCCAGGGTGCTTCAGGCTCGCGAAGCCAGCCCTCTCTTGGTTTCTCATCAACCAGGAAACCACTTCCCCCCGGGTTTTTTTTTTTTAATTTCCCACCCCCAGGTGAAACAAAGCCTCTTTCAGCCACAGCCTCTCGCTGGAGCGGAGGGGCTCCTGAGGGGCAGGGGCCGCTCACGTCCCGCCCGTCTCTCCCGGTCCCAGGATTTTGTGCCCGCAGCCACCTGGGGACTACCAGCAGCTGCTGACCATCGGCTTCGAGGAGCCGTCGCACATGCTGGCCACCGACCTGCTGGTGCAGATCCTCACGTGCCAGGCGGGCCCCGCCCGCCCCCAGAGTGCAGCCGAGCCCGGGGCTTGGGCCGCGCAGGGGTCTTGAACCTGAGAGGAGGAGGAGGAGTGTGGGAGCAGGAGCTTGACAGTTCCAAACTCCGGAAGAGGGGGCAGGCGAGGGGTTCCCTCGTTGTCCTAGGGTAGCCAGACTAAGCTTGACCCGTCTGCACCGGGTCCCGCCCGCCCACGGGGCCCTGCGTGCAGCGGACACACCAGTTCTGTGTTAAATAAAAGAAAGGAAGAGGTCACGAGCTCAGCGTCTGCTTGGAGTGCTGCCGCCCCTCCCTCTTAGGGCGGCGAGGCTCACCCGCGCAGCCTTCTGGGAAGTGTAGTATCTGTCCACAACCAGAGTACACAGAGGGGCGGACGAGAGTTGGACGCATGCGTAGAGGCGCCCATGACGCCAAAAAGGAAGTACGGTGCCCGTCAGTAATCGGAAGTCCAGGCGCACGAAGTTTCGGGTAGCTGGGAAATCCGACGCCTACAGGAGGAAGAGACCCGGAGCCACGCCTATGCCCATATGTTGGCCCGGAAGTGATTTTCTTCTAGTGTCAAAGACTGCATTTCCCGTTTTGTCCCGGTACGGAACTAGCGCTCGGTTTCCAAAGAGCCGAGGTCAGATCTACCGCCGGCGGCTTTCGGGTCCCCGTTACCCCGCAGGGTCTCCGGAGGAGTGGGGTGGGGCGCGGGCGGGACGAAACTGCCGTAAGAAATCCCAGCTTGCGATCTCGGAGCCTCACCCTAACTTTGTACCGAAGAGACTAGGGTTGAGAGGGGTGAACTCGCCTGTCCAAAGCCACCGCGACGAAGGGGGGAAGCTGGTCCCTAACCTGGCCTTTCTCCTCCCAGGTGGGCTCTTGTGATGGGGTGGGGTGCTCTTCCCGATCAGGATGTCACCCTTTCAGTGAAGGGACGTCCCTTAGACCTCCCCACCCTTAGAATTTGCGAGTCGGGGGAGACTACCAGAACCCGGCCCTGAGGCTCTTGAGCCAAGCACTTGCCTGCCTGGTGGCATTATAAGCCCCATTTTACAGAGGAGAAGTGAGACAGCAGCAAAGTCCGGGTTTGAATGAGTTCAAGGGCAGGTCTGAAGCCCTGGACACTGACCGAGGTAGCCCTTGTTAATTCTTCCACCGCTCTAGCACGCTTTTTGTCCAGCGCGGTCCAATAGAAATATAAAGTGAGCCACAAATAAAAATCACGTGTGTCCTTTCAAGTTTTCGAGTAGACACAATTAAAAAAAAAAACCAGTTCGTTTTAATATTTTTATTTAACCCAACTTCTCCAAAGTACTATTTCAGCGTATAATCAATGTAAAAAAAAAAGAAGAATGTACATGTCCGTTTTCCACCTTAGCAGCCCCGACTCTCCCCTGCCCTTCTATCTAAGACATCCCAGAGTCACTGTCAAGCATGTGGTGGGGTCAGGAGACAGGCCCTTGAGAGAGTGACATACCCATTGGCACAATTCCGTGTGAGCCTTTTCTTGCTCTCTTTTATTTAATCACCTTTCATTAGCCATTTGCTCTCCCCACGTAGGGGCAGGCCCATTGCCAGAACCAGGTGGACAGATCTAGAATTTAAATAGTGCCTTCAGACTCTCCTGGAAGCAAACCAAGTGTCTATTAATGGAAGAATAGATAAACCAAGTGTATATACATACAATGGAATATTATCCAGCAGGCAAAAAGGAGTGAATTTGCGGGACTGATGCAAATGTTCTAAAAATGATCATGGTGATGAATACTCAATTATGTGATGATATTGTGAGCCACTGATTGAATACTATGTATGGACTATATGTGTGTGAAGATTTGTCAATAATTTTTTTTTTGAAGGAATGAACTTGGGGTAATGGAAAAGTTTTGGTAATGAACAGTAGTGAGGGTAGCGCACCATAGTTAACATAATTAACACTACTGACATGTATACTTGAAAGTGATTTAAATGGGAATTTCATGTTGCATATGTTGCCAGAATAAAAAATTTCAAAAGCCTGTGGAACTTTACAACATAAAGCATGAACCCTAATGAAACTATAAACTATAGTTAATAATATATTTTATATCATCACTTATTAAAAAAATGCCACACTAATAATGCAAAATGTTACTAGGGAAAACTGTGTGTGTGTGGGGTTGTATATGGGAACTCCGTAGTTTCTGCATGGTTTCTCCCTAAACCTACAACTGCTCTATCTTAAAAATTAAAAAAAAAAAAAAAAACTTTCCTGGGTCTTAATAGACCTCTACGAAGTTATTAAACCATAGCCATATGCCTCAGAACAAAACCACACAGATACAGTTTTGCAAACCACACAGGATGTTCTTGGACCCCTTGAAGCCCATCCAAAAGGGACTTTGAACCCCTCATCCAGGAACAGAGAGAAATTAACCAGAGCTGGCAAGTTGACAAGCACAGGCCCTATTGCAAACAAGTCTCATCTCCCCTCCTCCACCAACATAATTTTAAAAGATTTTTTTTCCTAAATGGTCCTAATCATTTGAAGTCCGCTAGATATCTCTTTCAAAAGCTAAGTTTAGAGTTGCTTTCCAAGATGCACCCATTCCCAACACACTGCTGGCGTCCAGGAACACCAATGCACCTACCTGTGCGTTGAAACCTGGAATCTGTTCCCCAGCACACCCCACTCCCCGCCCCTCCCTTTTGCTGAGTGCGGGCCCATTTGCCCCTCCTAATACCTGCCTGGCGCCTGCGGTGAGAGCTGCAATTTCTGGGCAGGTTATAAATGGGCCTTGTGCTCCCTTGCTAAGGAGAGTGAACTTATTTATTTATTTGTAGCTATTGTCTACACCCTCAGGACGGGAACAGCCTCCTATCGCCTCTGCCTGACCAGCGCCCTCCAGGGTGGGTACGTCTCTGGTACCCAGGAATTTGGAGCGGCGGAAAAATGGAATGTGGAGTGCGTGCGGCTGTTCCGCCGCCGCAGTTCGCGCCGGTGCCGCCAGGGGGCAGCAGGCCCCGGGCCGGGAGAGGCTGGTAGCCGCCCCCCACCCACCTCTGCCTCGAGCTGGGAGAGAAGAACGCATTCCCGCATTCCCGACTTACCGCCCCGCCCCGGGCGGTGAGGTCCCAGAAAAAAAGCAGCCTGCTCCGTCCAAGAAGAGGCTTTATTGGGGAGGCGGAGGGGCAGGGGGTGGGGGGTGGAGGGGTGCCTCTCGAGTGAGAGGCTAGTTGGGTTTACAGAGTAACACGGGAAAGGGCTGGGCAGCCTTCCTGACCGGGTTAGGGGCTATGGTCAGTTTCCCAGATGGGACCAAACAATTTTATAGAGGGGACTGGTCAAGTTCACCAAGCCAGGCGATTTCATCTTCTAGGGCGCAGACGGCGCGCACCCCCTCCTTGTCTCCCAGCGATCCGGAGTGTCCGCCAGGCTCCTCCGACGGGCATGTTACTTCTGGCCGGAAGGCCCAGGCGACTCCAGCCTCAAGGCTTGCGCTCCACCTGGGGAGAGGGGTCCAGGCGACCGACAGCCTCAGTCACGCGCCCCACCCAGGCGCCAGGATTCGGGCGATTTGGGGCGCAGGACCACCAGACCCTCTTATCTCCCGATCGCGCCCGGGATTTCGGGTCGGGGGCGGGGGGCGGCGGGGCGGCGGAGATGCCGCTTCCCCCTCCCAGCGTCCCGGGGCTGCAGAGAGGAGTGGGGGTGCGACCACTGCCCAAGCCACGTAGGGAAGGGGGCGCCCACCTGTTCCAGGCCGTTCTCCGAGGCCTTTCTGCGGGGGGGCCAGATAACCTCCAGCTTTCCGTCGCCCCTGCTCGCTGCGGGGGTAGAGGACGCTCAGCCGGGCCTGTCCCTCCTCTCACCAGCTGGTGGAGGCCGGGACCGCGGAGGCTGGCCGCACCCCTTAAACATACACAGGCGTTCACCCCCCACCTCCCTTCCCCTGGAGGCCTCCACCCAGTTCTGGGGACCCAGGAACCGGAGGGAGGAGGGAGCCCGAAACCTCTAAGGGAGGGTCCAGGAGTGTCGGAATTCAGGCAGGGTTCCTTGGACTCACCCCCTCCCCTGAGCCCGGGACGTGGGGGGAGGGGTGCGGTGGACCACTCGGGGTGCGGGTGCAGCTCCCGGGAGTGGGCAGCCCAGAGGGGTGCACAGGAGACCCGGAGCCTGGGCGGGGATCCCCCGAGACTGGAGTTGGCCAGCCGGTGGGGGTGGAGGGAGTGACTGGAGCCTGGGGTTTGCGGGGGACCCCGGCGTTCCGGCGCCCTTGTCTTACCGGTGAGGCTCGGCGCGGGCTCCGCGAACTCGGAGGTGCGGTAGACGCTGCGCCGCTGGCGCTGCAGCTCCCGCTCCCGCTCGCGCACCTCGCGCACCTCCAGTTCCAGCAGCGACGGCGCGGCTGGCGGCGGGGCGCCGGCCAGCACCCGGCACCGGCCCCGCGCGCGGCCTCGGGACTCGGCCAGCCGCTGCGGGCCCGCCGCGCCCCCGACCGCCTCGAAGAAGCGCTTGAGCTCGCCCAGGGGCGGCGGCGGCGGCCGGGCGCTCGGCTCCGGGGCCGCGGGGCTCGCCAGCGCCGCCTGGCGGTGGGCCTCCCGCTCGATGTCGCGCTGCATCTGCGCGCCGGCCCGCGCGCGTTCCAGGGCGCGCGGGAGCGTGGGGCCCGGGCCGGGCAGGCTGAGCACCGGCCGCACGCGCAGCTCCACGAGTTCGCGGCCCGCGCGGCCCGGGCTCAGGCCCCGGCTCCGGCGCAGGCTCTCCTCGCGCTCGCAGCTGCGGCGGATTTCGCGCTCGATGGGCGTCTCCATGCGCGGCTCCTCCGGGCGCAGCGGGAGTCCGGGCTGGGGGGCTTCCGGATGTGACCCCGAGGCGGGCGTCTCTGGGCCACTGTGGGGACCCTGCCCCAGGACCTCTGCTCTTGGTGCTTTGAACCGCCCGGGGCTGCCAGAGTCCCCAGCTGCGCACCGCCGGGCCCCCTCTGCGTCTCGCCTCTCTGATGACCCGCGGACTTCTCTTTCTTGCTCAGGGGTCTCAGCGCCGTCCTCCGCGGAGGGCGTGGACCCCTCGGCGCCTGGCCTGGGGACTTCGGTGTCCTGCTCAGTGTCAGGCCCGGGGGCCTCGCAGCCCAGCGCTTCGGATGACCCCAGGGCTCCGCTCTCAGGCCCGGGGGCCTCGGTGTCCAGGGATGGAAGCAGCTCCGAATCCTCTGTTCCCAGCGCCGGAGCTCTGATGCCAGAGCTGGGGCACCGTGCCCTGCGCGGCACCTGTGGCCGCGGTCGCCGCCTGCGGGTTCCAAGGCGTCGCCCTCACCGGCCGCTTCTCTGACCCGCCCCTGGCCCACAAGAACTGCCCCTGGGGTGCAGGACACCGCACCGCCCCCGGCACCTGCCTGGAGGACTCTGGCCCCGCCCTCGGGGCACCGGATTTCGACCACTGGAGCCGCCCAGGTCAGCCCAGGGCACCGGACTAATGGAAGAGGGTTTCCCTAGACCCGCTGGGCGCCACTCTGCTACCTCTGCGTCCCCATCACTGCCAGGGAAGCCTGACCCCAGCTGCACGCCGGGCTGGACCTCTTGCGGGAGTGTCCCTCGAAGCCATCTTCCCGGCACCGTGTCAACCCCGCCCAGCCGGTGCCCCGTCCGCCGGCAGCGATGCCTCCTAGTTTCGGGGCGCTCCCTCTTCCTACCACCCCTGTCGCGCACCATTCCGGCCCGAGGGGGCGCCAGGAGCCGCCTCCTGGCGCGCCCCGGGTCTCCCTCCGGGTCCCTGAGCCCAGCGAGGCTGCGAGCGCCCTCGCCTTGAGCCCAGGCCGCTTCCCGCTCACTCGACCCGAGGAAAAGTCTGCGAAGCATCCGCCGGCCAAGTGCGTTTCCAAGCCCAGGCAGGAAGGAGCCGCGGTCGCAGCGCGCCCAGGGAGAGCGGTAGCAATGAAAGGCGGTCACCTTGGGTCCAGGAGGCTGGGGACTTCCGGACTTGAGCAGGAGGCATCCAGACTGGCGGGAGGAAGCAGCTCCCTGCGGTTGGGCCTAGGGACTGTCTTTCACGGGTGACTCTGCTCCGGGACGCTTTCCACTACCTTCTCCCTGCTGGAAGCAGGCTCTCCCCAGAACCAGGGCCCCTGACACCATTGGGAGGGGGGGGGCTGGGGAGAAAGGCATCCTTATCTTAAGAAAGTGTGTGTTGGGGGTGGTGGCCCACAGCCTCAGGGCCCCCGGTAATCCAGCTATCTGATCACCCCATCTTCCACTTCCCTTGTGCACCCTTTCTGCCCACCTTCTGACTCACTCCAGCCCTCCATCCTCTGATGGTCTCCCATGGAACTAAAATCCGTTCTGTCTTCCCATTGGGAGAGATGGACCTGTGTAATGACCTAGAAAGTCCGGT
Organism: Myrmecophaga tridactyla; assembly: GCA_004026745.1. Taxonomy (NCBI): domain Eukaryota; kingdom Metazoa; phylum Chordata; class Mammalia; order Pilosa; family Myrmecophagidae; genus Myrmecophaga; species Myrmecophaga tridactyla. The sequence goes on from PVIY010052676.1 coordinate 10,375, forward strand.
TCAGTTCGGAACATTTTCAGAGGCCTGGGAGTGATGGCTAGAATGGGGGAGTGGGGGGCACAGGTAGATCCCAGCCTTCAGCCAACTCCCAGTTCTCTCCTGCAGAGTGAGGGGCCTTGTACTCACACTAGGGAACAAAGCCCAGCATGTTGGAAGCTCTTTCCATACCTGTCTGCCAGGAGTCCCCTCTCCTCACCTGGCCAAGGCCTTAGGGGTCTGCCCAGTTTTATTATGGCAGGAAATTGTGGGGTCCTAGGTACCCCATGATCTAGAAGAGGATGGTACAGGATTAGGTGGGGGCCATCCCTTCAGCCCCCATGGGGAAGATTACAACTCTAAAGTTGGGGGTCAGAGCAAGTGGGCCTTCTTTCCAGGCTCAAATCAGAATTGCACAGTGTGACCAGGGCTACAGTGGGGAAACACCCAAGGCAGTGGTTAAACATGGAGTCAGCCGAGCCAGGGCTTGCTGGCCCTTTAAGAACAGGACGGGGTCTCAAGCAGGGCTCTCAAGACCGGGGGCACTCTCCAGGGAACCTTTGTCACCACCACCCCCCCCCTAAAGGCTTCTGAGGGGTGTCCAGGGCCCCAGAAGCCTGTTGATCAAATCCACCCCTTTCACAGAAGAGAAAACTGAGGCCAGGACCCAGGCAACAGTTTGCCCACAGTTCCAGAATCCTGCATCTGGATCAGCCCCTCCCTTTTCCCAGCCCCAAGCCAGAGTCCCAGGTGGGAAGGCCTTAGCCTGTCCTTGTGTCCAACCATGTGTGTGTGTGTGTGTGTGTGTGTGTGTGTGTGTGTGTGTGTGTGTGTGTTATGCCATCCCACACCCGCATGGGCAGCGCTTGGTGGACGGTTGGATTTGAGAGGTCTGGGGTACCAAGTGGTGGCACCGTTCTCTGGGAGTGGGAGTGGGGGTCAGGGACCTGCCCCCACCCTCCTGGCCCACGTGCCTGGCCGGCCACGCGTGTGAGAGCGTGTTTGCCGGGAGGCAGCCAAGTGCGGCAAGGAGGCCAGAGGCTGGTAAATAATTCATCAGGACGGCTGATAATACCTCCCCAGAAGGGCCCGCCAGCCCCCCTCACCCCATCTGCCTCCCACCTCCCGGCCCAAAACCAGCCGGACCAGCTCTCCCGGTGCCCGCCCGCAGGCCCCCCCACCCCGGGCCTCCCCCCACCCCCGTACCCCCTTCTTGCCTGCCAAGTCACAGCCTCCAGGGGAACCCGCGGGCAGGTAGTTGGTGGGTCCTGACCTCAGAGCCCCGGCGCATGGGCTTCCGGCCAGAGATGGCTCTGCAAAGCCAGCTGTGGTCCCCAGCCACCTCCATGTAAGTGTCCGGGGTCAGGGGCCCGCGGGCAGGGCTTGGGAGGGGCCCGCAGGAGCCACTGACCTTACTCCAGGCCCAAGAGGGGACCAGAAAGAGGGTGGTGGGCACAAGCCCTGGCTCCTCCATGTTCCCATTCCCCCACGGTGATAGATGGGAGCCGGGGAGTCCGCGGGCAGGGGGGGGCCTGTCCCGCGGGGATTTTCCGCTGGCAGGTTGCAAGCCCAAAGTCCAGCCTGGGGGGTGGGGCTAGGACTGGGGGGAGGGTGGAAGGGGCCGGGCAGCGATTGCCAGGGTCCCTGGCTCCTACGCTTTCCCCCTAGAATCACCCCCTCGGTGTTAGGGGTAGGGTGGAGAGAAAATGCTGGGAACACGGTGGCCACGTCAAAATGAAGGCCTCTTGGGCGGAATGACCACCTGACATGCCTGGTGGCACAGAACCAGGGCCACCGCCACACGTGTTGCTGTCGTATAGTTAGAAACAAGACATTTTGATGTTCCCGGCGTGCGGGTCTTTTAGAGTAAGAGCGTGTAAAGGGTTCTGGGGAAGGGGCTCCCCCATTCACACACACCAGGGACCCCATTTCTGCTCCTCACCTTTCTGGGTCCCCCATTGCATTATTCACCAACTACAAACCCAGTTGCCTAGCAACAGAAACCTGATTCCCGCCCCCCCCCCCAGCATGGGAGAGACAGAGAGATTATATCTGGGGGTGGGACATGGGAGGGCAGCCTCCAAGCCTCCCCCAGGGGCAAACATATAAGCAGGGGGTCTAAGTGGCTTTGGGGGTACCCCGCAAAGCATGAGTTCAGGCCCCCGCCCCAAACTGAAATCCAAGACCTCCAGGCCAAACACGGGCCCCCCAGCTGCCAAAACGGGGGTCCCTGAGCCTCCAGTGTTTGCAAAGGTTTGGGTCCCAGAACTTCAAGTTCCTGTCCTGACTTCAGCAGCCTTTCAACAAGGTTCTCAGCCACTTCTCAGAGCCTCAGTTTCCCCATCCGTAAAATGGGGACAACACAACTACTTTCCATCTAGGATCATTGGGAGGATTAAATGAGTTCTTAACACAAAGCATTTAAAATAGTGCCTGGCCCATGGCATGTGCTGAGATAAGAGGTGGCTGATTTTATTCTCGGTTGGAATGTCAACTCAGCAAAGGGTGGACTAGACAGTCCATCCCTGTTTAGGGTAGGGAGATGGAGGTGGGGGGTAAATGTTCAAATTAATGAATGTCTGAGTGCTTGATCTGTGTCAGGGGTCAGTGTTGGGGTGACAGATCCAGGACCCCACTTTTTAAATATCAGCTTGTAAAGCATCTGCATATAGTTGGTGCTCAATAAATGTTAACGGGACCATGTCTGCACCCGAAGCATCCTGCAGTGCCACCGTCAGCTTCTGGCTTCCAGGGGAAGCCAAGTTGGGACCAGGGCCTGTCCAGGAGGCTGGGGCAGGGATGGAGGTATCTGAGGACAAGACTTAAAGGGCAGGTCCCCCTCCCCTAAACTAGAGTCCAACCTTAGGCAGTGTGACCTGGTGACCTTTGCCCCCACAGAGCGGTATGATCAGATGGAGGAGACAGCTCAGTGGTACCGGGATGGGACACCTCTCCCCCCAGGCTCCCTGGTCCCCCAGCACTTAAGGAATACTTGGCAGGAGCTAAAGTCCAGAGAGGGTATACGAGTGGGAAGAGATACACAGCATTTGGAGCTCAGCAGGATCCGGTCATTTCTGTAGGGCAGACTGGAGATGGTTTTATAATGAATAATAAATGTTATGAATCATGTGAATTATTACAATTATGATTCAGAATAAACCCTGCTGCTATTTTTGGAGCACTTGTGGTATGGTAGGTGCTGTGCCCTAAACTTTTCCCTGCAGGGACACTTCCCTACCAGAGCTGGCTGAGATGAGGGCAAACGATCCTGGCCCATTTCATGGATGGGGAAACCGAGGCTCAGAGAGGTGATGTCAGGGGCTTAAGTAGTCTCCTCCCACTCCCCCTCAAAAGAGCCTGGCCCTCTGCCAGGACTCTTCCCGGGTGCAGAGGCGAAACTGAGACGAAGTGCCTGGATTTGGGTGGCTTCCAAGAAGTGCAGGGATCCCAGGCCAGAGCGGGACACTCTAGAGGCAGGAGCCCCCAGCATCCTCGCAGCCCCTGCTCTCTCCCCACAGGCCCATGGCCGAGAGCTCCCTCTACCGGCAGCGGCTGGAGGTCATCGCCGTAAGTGACCCCTTCCCAGGGCGCACGCCCCAGGCTCCCCCAATGGGCGGGGCTCCATGACCCTACATAGCGCCCACCCATCCCTACCTGGGGCAACCCCCCCACCTAAATTATCAAGCCCTCGGCTCCGCAGTTCCTCCAGCTCACCCAGCGCCTGACCTGAGCTCGCCACCCCCAGAATAATGGGATGCGGATCCCGCGCCCCCAGAATCTGCAACATCCACTACGCTCCAAAACGCCCTGTGTGTGTCCAAAGCCCATCTCTAGGGTCCCCCTCTTCTCAGACCCCCCATCTCAAAACTCCCTTTCTTGCACCCCGCTTCTTCCGCCTCCTTTCTCACTGACCATCTCTGGGACCCAGCCTCTCTGGACTCCCCACAACTCTGAACTCCTCGCCCCGATTCGAGAACCCCAATGCAATGCCCCACCCCCACTCCGAACCCCAGACCCCATTCGGCGTGCTCGAGGCCTCCGCAGCATCCCAGGGCGCGGCCGGCCCCGCCCCCCGCCGGCTGCTGAGTCAGCGCGTCCGCAGCCCCGGGAGTCCCGGGGAGCCCCGCGCCCGCCGAGGGAGGGCGGGGAGGGGGGAGGGGCCGCGGCGGGTCCTGCCGGGCCCTGCCAGCCCCGGGGCAGCTCCGGGTCCGCTGTGCGCAGGAGAAGCGGCGGCTGCAGGAGGAGATCCGCGCCGTCTGCCGCGAGCTGGAGGAGGAGAAACTCCGCGTGGAGCGCCTCAAGGTGGGGGGTGGGGGTCCCTGCCCAGGCGGGGGGCGTGAAGCGGGGTGTCCGGGAGAGTCGGTTCGGGGAACCTCCAGTCTAGGAGGTGGGAAGCGGGGAGGCACCAGGGACAATGGTCCCGGCTTCGGAGGGAGTCTGTCCCGGCTCGGAGGGTGTGTGTGTGATGGCAACATTTGTTCCACCTTCCCCCGATTTTGGGGTGGGGAAAGGAGCCTCTGTCGGGCTTTGGAGTGGAGGACCCAATGGAGACATTGATTTCACCGTTGGGGGTGTCTGCTCCAGCCTTGGATTGTTTTGGGGGGCAGTGGGTTGACTGCCCCGAGCCTTGGATGGTTTTAGGGGTACAGTGGGTATCTACCCCAGCCTTAGATGGTTTTAGGGGGAGAGTGGGTGTCTGCCCCAGCCTTGGATGGTTTGGGGGGGACAGTGGG
>PVIY010052677.1:0-15070 GCA_004026745.1 Myrmecophaga tridactyla
CCCTGGCAACATGGGCTCAACAACGCCTTCCTACCAAAAGGGGTAAAAACAGTGTATCAAAATAAGGTATCAGAGGCTAAAAGAGTTCAAATAGAGTCAAGAGGCTATTCTGGAAGCTACTCTTACACAGTCTTCAGTTAGATATTACCAATTGCCAGTTTGCCAAACCCAACCAACACCATTTTTGTTCACCCTAAAGAATGTCTAGAGCTCTATCTGAGATCTTCCAAAAGTTTTACACACTAGCACTACTTTCCAGAAAGCTGCAACTTTCAGCTGGTTCCTAAGCCGGATAAATCCTGAAACCCAGAGGATGCCCCCCTCACCAAGAGCATCAATTGGTTCCATCCCCTTATCCCATATTATTGACATCCCTTTTCATCATGACAAAGTCAGATTGGGCATAGCCCAAATAACCCTAAAGCTTGGGAGAAGGATCAAAGGAGAAGAGGGAGTTATAACAGAGAAGATAGGATTTAATAAATGAATATGACTGCTGAATCATTATATTGATATTTCTTTTAATCTCCAGTGTCTTGGAGCAGCTAGAAGGAAAAACCTGAAATTGTGGAACTGTAACTCATACCAAACTTTGAAATCTACTCTATAATTACTTGTTATAATGCACTTTGAAATTTATTGCTTTTTGTATGTATGTTAATTACACAATAAAACATATGAGGTATATATTTTCAAGTACTTTAAGAATTGTTAGATGGGTAAGAGAGTGAACTTAATTCAGTACAGATTTATAAATACCAGTGGGAATCCTCTGGAATAATGAAAGTCTTAGTCAATGTAAAAGAGCATTTTTAGAAGAGTTTTTAAAAACAGAATAGAGAAAGAGCACATGCTCCGTCTTCATGGCAGATAATGTTTGCTATATTTCACAATCTCATATCTGGGAAAAGCTCCTCATGTGGCAAATGTCTTAGTCTTAACATTCTTCTATATGAAGTAAAATTTACATGCCACCAAGTCATTGCTAAACCTAGCTTCTACTTCTATAAAAATTTCACGTGAAAGAAATAGATCTCTGGAAAGAAATGTTTTTGCTTATTAATTATTTTAATTTAGAGCACTTAAATTTGTACTGGAGGCGTCATGAGCAAATCATTTTTGATAGATCATTTCATTTAATTTTTAGGAAATACTTCAAGTTGAATTTTATTACTAATAACCTAAAGAGATGTCAAGGCAACTTACTGAAGGTCACAAAGCAGAATTTGGACAACTTTTAATCCGGCTTCAATGTTACTCTTTCCTATGTCATACTTTCCCTGTACACAGAGGTGCATGTCAAAAGGAATGTCATGTATGAATCATATATTGACTCTGATTGTAATTTACTCCTGTTCTACTAGATTCTATCAGGGTTTAAGTTATTTCCTAAGCAAACATCAGACACACGCTCAGATTTTTATGATGGAGACGCAAACTTTATTCTTAGTGCATTAAATATCTCCCTTGTAGATGAGAGTGAAAGTCTTTATTCATATATTTAATTTCCCACCACAGAAAGACCAGGTGAATTCATATTTCTTCCCTTGAACTTTACTAAAAAGAATCAATTCAAATCACATTTTCTTCCCAGAGTTAAAACACATTTTTTGTTTCTTTATTTTGAACTTAAAAGGCATTTATACAGGAATTAGACCACTTTCCAAATTAAAAATACAAATATGATATTCAGAAAACTGAGATTTGGTCAAGGGATTTCAAATCAGGTTTAGATTTATTGAATTTATCCCTTCCTAGTGTTAGGCTGAATCCTAATATATTTTTGGCTTTGATGGCTGTTCAAGCATTACTGAAAGAATAATTAATTCTTTGTATGAATATTCCACTGGAAAAAATATGAGTTTTGTGTAGAAACAATGGACTCCACCAAATCTTTTCCTATTTACTTTCAGCTTCTCATTTGAATGCGTGCTAGGGCTTACAGCTTGAGTTTCCCTCTTTGTATTTTAAACAAGTAAACTACCAAGTGGGATTTCAACTGGAAGTCACTTTTTTCAGGAGTAAAGTTTCTCCCAAGTGTTTGACATGAAAGAATTGTCCTTTACAAAGAGATGGCACACAGTAAAGTTTAAAAATAACAATTTTAACTTCTTAATTCCTTTGGTTTATTCTTTTATTTTGTTTTATTCTTTTGAGGTTTTAAGAAATCTAAATTAACTGAATCTCACGTTAAATAGTTCAATAACATCATGTTTTCTGGGTCTATTGTTTTTGTTTGTTCATTCAATGCTTTGTTAAAGGCTAAAAAATGCTAGCTTTTAAACATTCCAATTATGTTTTCCCCATATGCTAAAACTTTTACTAGGGATTCCTAGAAAAGAAAAAAGTGCTCAGTCTATTCTATTTACTGTATGTGTAAGTGACACATTATATTAAATGCATGATCTTAGAATTAACATAATATTTTCAGAAAACCTTTAAATTAGAAATAGAAATACTCATTATTGCTATAACAGGGCATTTGATAAAATTTCACTGTATTAATTTTCAAACTTTTTCCTATGAGCATTGTATATATGGTTTTATTAATAGTGTCCAGGCAAGATTGTACTCTGCTGTTTTATTCAGCACTGCATCTTAAAGATTTTCCCATTATCTTCAAGCCACTCATAAGCAGAATGTTAAATACATATTTTTCTGAAATATGGAACAAAAAATGTATTTTAATAGTCTTTTGTACGTGGAGATTTTGTTGTTTCCAAACATCCACTGCTACAAATCATGCTTTCCTAAATATGTTTGGTAATGTGGGATTTGGATCTATACCCTTAGTTTATAGTCCTGGAAATAAAATCATTATTCCAAAGAGTATTCAACTGTTTATGACACATGATACAAAATTCCAGATTTTCAAAGTCTGGTTTCAATATGAGATAAGTGGTCCAAAAGCCAGTCCATGTAACCACTCTGTGACCATTGGCATGAATAATTGTGTATCACTGTTTGGATTTCTATTATTTTGATTCCCAGAAAGGTGGAAGGCTTTTTTTCCCTTATGTTACATTCATGGAAATATTAGTCATTAGTGAAATGCCTTTGCCCATCTGCTTTTGGATGTCTTCATTTTTTATTGATATGTAAACTCCTTATATGAAAATATTCATTCTTTTTCTGTAACATCTATATAGCATTTCCTCTAAAAGTTTTCCCACAAGGCTGTATATTTTTTGTTAGAATTTTTTTTTGAGATTTAGAGGGTAAGTTATGAGGCTAGATGAATAAGATACAGGGTTTGCATACTTTTAGGCCAGGATTCTTGATTGGCTTTATAAACTTTGTGGCTTTAAGTAAAATCAGATTTGGCAATAATACAGAAACAATATAGTGTGATGTTTACTATGTGTATGAATTAAGAGAAACGAGATACTTAAAGAATTTAAGTTGTCTGAGGTCATCAGCTGGTGGTATTGTCCGGACTAGAAACCAGGTATTTCAGATCTGAGCTTATATTATTAAACACTGTACATATTGCTTCTATGATCAAACATATTCTCAACGTATAAAATAAAAAGTCTGTCACCAGACAGTAATACGATTGCATGAGGGAATATATGCATGGGGCTTTTTAATTAGCACACGGCAAATTCTCAAACAATGGCATCTATTATTATTATTGTTATGTGTGCAACACTTGAATTTTTAAAGAAACTTTTTCTATTGATTCTAAAGCATGGAAAACCCTTTGTCATAGATCTTTTATGTAAAAATTGGAATGGACTATTTGCTCAAGCAAACACTTACTGATTATCTCCCCTGCGGCATTTCCTTTGCGACCCTCCCCTCTCTCGGCAGGTGCTCTCCTTTTACCTTCCCTTGTTGGGGGCAGCCTTCTGCTTTACCTGCATGCTCCTTTTGAGCAGCGTCACCACCTCTTTGTGGCCCGCCTGGCTGGTGCTGACTGGGGACTGGCATTTCCAACTTCATTCCGCTTCCAAGTGTCAGGTCCCTGGCTCCGTCTAGCAACCTGTCCTGTGTGTTCTTCAGACTCAGTCAGCGTGTGTCCCTCTCTTCAAGCCTGCATCTCCTTCAGAGTTGCTTACCTGCCAGTGGCATCGCCTGGCTTTTCAAGCAAGATGCCTCATTGTGACTCCCCCTTATCCTCCTTTCCAGCTTGATCATCCAAACTGTAGATTCTGCTTCCTATTCCTCACCCCAAGGCATGTGTCCCCCGACACTCAGACCCACGCTCAGCTCCCACTGAGACTGGTCGCCTTAGTCCCAGTCTTACCGCCTCTAACCCATTCATTATTTAAAAAAATACTTTTATTGACAAGTCTTCACACACATTTCATAAATGGTGTACAATGAATGGCTCACGATATCATCATATAGTTGTGTATTCATTATCAGGTTTATTTTTAGAACATTTGCATCACACCAGAAAAAAGAGATAAAAAGAAATGAGAAAAAACTCATACATCCCCTCACCCCTCCATCTCATGGATCACTAGTATTTCAATCCACCCAATTTTTTTACCCTTATCCCCTCTATTGCTTATTTATTTTTATCCGTACTTTTTTTGTTCATCTGTCCATGCCTTGGATAAAAGGCACATCAGATGCAAGATTTTCACAATCACACGTCACATTGTAAAAGTTATATCATTATACAACTGTCTTCAAGAGTCAAGGCTACTGGAACACAGCTCAACAGTTTCAGAAACTTCCCTCCAGCCACTCCAATACACCATAAACTAAAAAGATATCTATATAATGCATAATAATAACTTCCAGGATAACCTCTTGACTCTGTTCGAAATCTCTCAACCACTGAAACTTTATTTTGTCTCATTTCTCTTGTCCACCTTTTGGTCAAGAAGGCTTTCTCAATAACACAATACTAGGTGTCAATGGACCCCAGGAGTTCTGACCCACGTTGTGAGGAAGATTTACACCCCTGGGAGTCATGTCCCATGTAGAAGGGAGACCAGTGAGCTCACTTGCTGAGTTGGCTTAGAGAGAGAGGCCACATCTGAGCAATGAAAGAGGTTCTCTGGGGCTAACTCTTAGGCCTGATTTTAAGTAGGCTTAGCCTCCCCTTTGTAGGAATTAGTTCCATAAGGGTGAAACCCAAGATTGAGGGTTCATCCTATTGATATCGTTGTCCCACTGCTTGTGAGAATATCAGAATTTCTCCAAATGGGGAAGTAGAATATTTCCTCTTTTCTCCCAGTCCCCCAAAAGGACTTTGCAAATATTTCTTCATTCACTGCCCAAATTATTCTGGGATATATATCAGGGCATCACACTAACCTGGAAAAACAAACAAGGTCTCATGCCCAATTCAAGATTCCATGTACTTATGGTGTTCACTTAAACTGACCATACAAATTAAGTTAGGAAATGAGCTACCCAAAATATAAATTTGAACCAAATAAACATCTCTCTCTGATCTCATAATAGAAGCTGAAATTTTAAAATATGGATGATATCATCCTTTACCCTGTATTCTGATCTACCCCAGTCCTATCCAGATCAGCCTTATTCATTTGTTTAGTCGAAATCAGATCCTGTTTTCAACTTTTTAAACAGTTCCTGTAGGAGGTACTGCTGATGTTCACAGCTTCAGAGGTCTATCTTCGAGTCTCAGGTGTCACAAAAATACCTGAAGTTTCTGGGAAATGATCAGGTTATATTCAAACAACTCAGTATTTCAGAATTTAGAAATATCAATTACAACTCATGAATATATGTGACTGCTGTAAGAGCTTACAATCTAGGACTAGGACTCTTCACAATAGGCCCCAACCTGATAACCCATGCTCTTGACTTCAGTTCACCAAGTTTTTATATTATAGTTAGTCCATATGAGTGAGGCATGGTAATATTTGTCTTTTGTTCCTGATATTCCATTCAGTGTACACTCCTTAAGTTTCATTCACATAGTTTCATGCCTCACAACTTCATTCCTTCTTGCAGCTGCTCAGTAGTCCATTGTATGTATACACCACAGTTCCCCCTTCCATTTCTTAGTTCTTGTATCTGTAGGCCACCTCCATCCATTGTGAATCGTGAACACTGCCACCATACACACCGGTGTGCAAATGTCCATTTCTGTCCCCACCCTCACTTCCTCCAGGTATATACCGAGTGATGGGGTTTCAAGATCATAAGGCAACCCCACTGCTAGCCTCCTGTGGAACCACCACCCTGCCCTCCAAGGATTCTATTTACTTAGAATCTAAGTAAATAGACATGACTTGCCACCATAATCTATATGAAGACATGTCGTTTTCTTCCACAAGAAACCCATACGCCTCCCCATGCCCGCACTTGACATTTAGTTTTGGCATAATACCTTTCTTACATTCAATGGAAGCATATTACAGTGTTACTATTGACTATAGACCATAGCTTGCATTGATTGTACTTTTTCCTGTATACCATCCATTTTCAACACCTTGCAATGTCGACATTCATTTGTTCTCCCTCACACAAAAATGTTATTTTATTTGTATATTTAATCACCATCATTGTCCACTTTAGGCATTCCTAAGTTAAACTGTCTCAGTCTTTATTCTCTATCTTTCCTTCTGGTTTCATATGCACCCCCAGCCCTTCTCCCTTAATCAAACTCACATTCAGCTTCATTCAGTTTTCTTATATTATTGTGCTAAATGCTACAAGCAGGTAGCATTGTGCTATCTATTTCTGAATTTTTACAATCAGAGCTGTGGCACAATCTATTCCTTCAGCACCAAATACCCAATGTCTACCTTATTTCTATCTCCTGATAACCTATGTTCTTATCATCAATTCTCAAAGTTCACTCATTAATGTTAGTTCATATTATTGAGACCATACAGTATTTGTCCTTTTGTTTCTGGGTAATTTCACTCTGCATAATGTCCTTAAGGTTCATCCATGTTATTACATGCTTCATGACTTTATTCTGACTCACAGATGCATAATATTCCATCATATGTATATATCACAGCTTGCTTAGCCACTCCTCCATTGATGGACATTTAGGCTGTTTCCATCTCTTGGCAATCATATATAAAGCTGTTATAAACATTGATGTGAAAATGTCCATTTGTGTCCTTACCTTCAGTTTCTCTGAATATATACCTAGTAATGGTATTGCTGGATCAAATGGCAATTCTATACTTAGCTTCCTAAGGAACCACCAAACTGTCTTCCAGAGCAGTTGTAATATTTTACATTCCCATGAACAGTGGATAAGTGTGTGTCTCTCTCCACATCCCCTCCTGCATTTGTTTTCTGTTTTATTTTTTCACAATGTCATTCTAGTGGGTGTCAGATGATATCTCATTGTGGTTTTGATTTGTTTCCCTAATAGCCAGTGAAGTTGAACATCTTTTCTTATGCCTTTTAGCTATTTGTATTTCCTGTTCTGAGAAGTGTCTGTTCATGTCTTTTGCCCATTTTATAATTGGGTTGTTTTTTTTGTTGTTGAGTTGAAAAATCTTTTTATATATTCTGAATACTAAACCCTTATCTGACATGTGGTTTCCAAATATTGTCTCCCATTGCATAGTCTCCCTTTTTACTTTCCTGACAGAGTTCTTTGATGCACAAATAATTTTGAGGAGCTCCCATTTATCTATTTCTTTCTTCAATGTTTGTTTTTTGGGTGTAAGGTCTAGTCAACTGCCTCTTATTACAAGATTTATAAGATATTTCCCTATATTTTCTTCTAAAAATCTTACGGTCTTAGCTATAATATCTAGGTTTTTGATACATTTAGAGTTAGTTTTTGTATAGGGTGTGAGATATGGATCCTCTTTCATTCTTTTGCATATGGATATCCAGTTCTCCAAACACCATTTATTGAAGAGACTGCTTTGTCCCAGGTGGGCTGGCTTGACTACCTTATCAAAGATCAATTGTCCATAGATGAGAGGGTCTATTTCTTAACTTTCAATTCAATTCCATTGGTCAGTATATCTATCTTTATGACAGGATCATGCTGTTTTGACCACTGCAGCTTGTAATATGCTTTAACGTCAGGTAGCATGAGACCTCCCACTCTATTTTTCTTTCTCAAGGTATTTTTAGCTATTCAGGGCATCCTGCCCTTCCAAATAAATTTGGTTATTGTTTTTTCTATTTCTGCAAAGTAAGTTGTTGGAATTTTAATTGGTATTGAGTTGAATCTATAAATCAATTTGGGTAGAAGACCATATATAGTCTTCCAATCCATGAACATGGTATGCACTCCCATTTATTTACCTCTTCTATGATTTCTTTGAGAAATATCTTGTAGTTTTCTGTGTACAGGTCTTTTGTATACTTAGTTAAATTTATTCCTAAATATTTGATTCTTTTGATTGCTATTGTAACTGAAATTTTTTCTTGATTTCCTCCTCAGATTGCTCATCACTAGTGTATAGAAACACTACAGAGTTTTGGGCATTGATCTTGTACCCTGCCACTTTGCTGTACTTGTTTATTAGCGCTACTAGCTTTGCTGTAGATTTTTCAGGATTTTCATCATGTGGTATCACGTATCTGCAAACAATAAGAGATTTACTTTTTCTTTTCCAATTTGAGGGCCTTTTATTTCTTTTTCTTGTCTAATTGTTCTGGCTAGAAATTCCAGCACAATGTTGAATAATAATGTTGACAGTGGGCATCTTTGTCTTGTTCCTGATCTTAGGGGGAAAGCTTCCAGTCTTTCCCCATTGAGGATGATGTTAGTTGCGGGTTTTTAAATATATTCCCTTTATCATGTTGAGGAAGTTCCCTTCTATTCCTATCCTTTGAAGTGTTTTCATCAAGAAAGGATGTTGAATTTTATCAAATGCCTTTTCTGCATCAATCAAGATGATCATGTGGTCTTCTGCTTTGATTTCTTATGGTGTGCTACATTAAGTGGCTTTTTTATGTGGAAACATCTTTGCATACCTGGAATAAATTCCACTTAGCCATGGTGTATAATTCTTTTAATGTGCTGCTGGATTGATTTACAAGTATTTTGTTGACGATTTTTGCATCTATATTCATTAAAGAGTTTGGTCTGTAATTTTCTTTTATTAAAGTCTGGCTTTGGTATTAGGGTGATGTTGGTTTCATAGAATGAGTTAGGTAGCTTTTCCTCCTCTCCAATTGTTTCGAAGAGTTTGAGCAGGATTGGTTCTAATTATTTCTTGAATGCTTGGTAGAATTCACATAGAAAGCCATCTGGTCCTGGGCTCTTCTTTTTGGGGAGCTTCTTGATTACTAATTCAACCTCTTTACTAGTGTTTGTTTTATTGAGGTAATCTATTTCTTCTCAAGACAATGTTGGGTGTTTATGCCTTTCTAGGAAGTTGTCCATTTCATCTACATTGTCTAGTTTATTAGCATATAGTTCCTCATAATATCCTTTCATTGCCTCCTTTATTTCTGCAGGGTGAGTGGTTATGTCCCCTCTTCCATTTCTGATTTCATTTATTTGCATCTTCTCTCTTTTTTTTGTCAACCTAGTTAAGAGTCCATCGATTTTATTGATTTTCTCAAATAACCACCTTCTGGTTTTGTTGATTTTCTTGATTATTTTCAAGTTTTAACTTCATTTATTTCTGCTCTAATCTTTGCTATTTCTTTCCTTTTGTTTGCTTTGGGGTTAGTTTGTTGTTTTTTCTCTAGTTCTAAGTGAATAGTTAATTCCTTGATTTTTGCTCTTTCTCTTTTTTAATATAGCCATTTAAGGCAATAAATTTCCCTCTCAGCACTGCCCTTGTTGCATCCCCTACATTTTGATATGTTGTGTTTTCATTTTCCTTGAGATATTTACTGATTTCTCTTGCAATTTCTTCATGACCCACTGGTTGTTTAAGAGTGTGTGGTTTAGCCTCCCTACATTTGTGAATTTTCTGGCCCTGTGCCTCTTATGGGTTTCTAACTTCATTCCCTTATGATCTGAAAAAATGTTATGTGTGATTTCAGTCTCTAACCCATTCTTAATACTGTAGCTAAGATCTTCCAAGAACTCACACAGGATCCAGTCACTCGCACTTGAAATGCTGAAAGGCTTTCTCTTGCCCACAGGGTGAAGCCCAAGTGTCTTCACAAGCTTACAAGGGCCATGTGGCTTTTCAGATCCCTCCTTCCTATATTTCCCATCTTCATCTGAGATCCTAACATGTGGGAGGATTCCATCAATAATCTCCTGGAATTTACCCTGCTCTCTTATCTTTGTATCATTTCTTACAGTGCTTTTCTACCTGAACGTAGCTTAGATTCTCCTCTGGGAGATGTCCTTTCTGGGGCCATAATTGTCCTTGCCACTGCTTTCCTTTTTAGATCCTACAACTAGATCAGAGACTTCTTGGCATCGAAAAAATGCTGTGTTAGTCCTTGCCTCCCCCTTGCCTGTACAATGCCTGGCCTGTGGTAAGGTCTGTATCAATGCCCAGCCCATGAAGAAGGCACAGGGTTGAACCACAGTGAGAGTTTATGATTGGGATAGTGCCCTAAGAGCTCCCAACATTAGCAGTGTTCCTGATTTCCTCGTGAAATCAAGGGTATCATTTGAAAACTGATGTTAATCAAAATAATAAATGGTTGATGTTAGTAGTAGTATTTCAAGAAGAAGCTACTTACCCCTTTTACCACAGGAATGAAGGAAATGAAATATGGTACCCAATTAGAACACTCTAATACATGGTCCATCTAAACATCTGAAGTCCCAACTATGAGACTTTGTGTTCAATCCCTCGAGGAGGCAGAACTTACTAAGACAAGTCCTTACCCTCCAAGGAAGCCACTGTTTAGCAGAAATGGGAGAAACTGCATATAACAGACCTGAAGATAATATGATAATGTATCATTGGGTTCATAACCGCCCATGTATGTATATGTATGCATGTGTGTATTTGCGCATGTAAACACACACACACACACATTATCCAGGCCCTTGATTCTTTGAGTATATTCATACTAAGTGAAGGAAATAGAATAGAATAAATAAACATGAGAAATTTCACCCTCCCAACCAGTTCCCATGGAAACCAAACACAGAATCACAGAATAAGAAAAGATGCATTATCTATTCAACCCCTTTCTGGGACAATGACACAAACCCTTTACTTGTATTTTATTTGGATTAGAACTGCCTTAATACCTTGAATGAGAAAAGCACGTGGGCCCGACACAGACTCAGAAATATGCTATGATTTCTCCATTTGCAACAATCATTTGTTAAAATTATCCACTAATTTAATGATTGTTTACTGAGTATCTACTATGTTGCAAATCAGGAGGGCATATCCCTTGTGGATTGTAGCTAGAAGAGAGGGACATCGATAAAACTGATGGTTACTGAGAGGGTTTAGTGCTCGATGTATAGAACTGGATATACATATGGAAAAGAATGATAGAGGACCCTCTCTCTCACATCTTATATCCAAATCAACTCAAAATGGAGCAAAGACCTGAATATTAGAGCAAGGGATATACAACTCCTAGAAGGAAATGTAGGGAAGCATCTCAAAGATCGTGTGGTAGTAGGTGGTTGCTTAGACCTTACACCCAAGACACAAACAAAGAAAGAAGAACAGATAAGTGGGACCTCTTCAGAACTGAATACCTTTGTATTCTAAGGATTCTGTAAAGAAAGTGAAAAGGCAGCCTACTCAATGGGAGAAAATATTTGAGAATCACACATCTTATAAGGCTTTAATATCTAGAATATATAATGAAATCCTACAACTCAACAATAAAAAGACAGACAACCCAATATAAAAATGGGCAAAAGACTTGAATAGACAATTTTCCAAAGAGGGTATACAAATGGATAAAAAGTATATGAGAAGAAGCTCAAAAACCAGTAGCTATTAGGGAAATGAGAATCAAAACCACCATAATATATCATTTCACATCTACTAAAATAGGCATTATGAAAAACAAACAAACAAACAAACAAACAGAAAACTACAAGTGCTGGAGAGGATGTGGAGAAAGAGGAACACTCATTCATTGCTGTTGGGAATGTAAAATGGCCCAACTGCCGTGGAAGACAGTTTGGCAATTCCTCAGGAAGTTGAGTGTAGAACTGCCATATGATCTGGCAATCTTGTTAGTAGGGATACACTCAGAAGACCTGAAAGCAGGGGCGCGAACAGACTCATGTTCATAGTGACATTATTCACAATTGCCAATAGACGGTAACAGTCAAAAGGTCCAACAATCGATGAGTGGATAAACAAACTGTGGTCTATGCCAAGACACAGGAAGAGTGTAGAGAACAGGCAGATGATGTTTAAGGTGCACAGAACTTTTAATAAAGTTGATTGTAAATGTTTGGAAATGGATAGAGATGAGGTAGCACAATACTGAAGTGCAAATAATAGTGCTTACTGTGAATATGGTTGAAAAGAGGACTAGGGTTGTGTATGTCAACAGAAATAAAGCCAGAGGATAAAACCTGGGACTGGAAAACGGAGCAAAACCTGTTGTAGATGATGTCTGTGGTATATTGTACAAATATAAGAAAATTCTTACATGTACTAGGACAAAGTTATGTCACTATTATGAGGTGTTAATAATAGGGTAGTATATGAGAAAAAATCCAAATAAATGCAAACTATGGACTGTAGTTAAAAGTAACATTGCAATATTCATTCATCTGTCGTAACAAATGTTTTATACCAAAGCTAAGCATCAATAATAGGGGTTATAAAGAGTGTGGGATTTTTTTTCAAGGCAATTAGAATGTTCTCAAAATTGATTGTGGTGATGAATGCGCAACTCTGTGATTAACAGAAAGCCATGATTGTACACTTTGAACGGATTGTATGGTGTGTGAATAAAACAAACATAAAAAATGTTTGTGGGATGGAGAATGAGCGGAAAGTCATGCTATGACCACCAGAGGGCAGTAAAGATTTGTAACATTCCAAATCTATAAAGAAATGTGATAATATGTTGCCACTATCTTAATTCAAGCATCCATGCCATAGTAAACTGAATTTTTTAGAAGAAAAAAAATGAAATGTGTTTCATATTTATTAGGGGCACATTGTATTATATTACTTAACTTTTATGACATAAATGGCAGTGACTTTTTTTTGTATATAAAAGTAAACTGGGGTGGCTGCCGTGGCTCAGCAGGCAGAGCTCTGACCTGCCGTGCTGGAGGTCTGGAGTTCGATCCCTGGTGCCTCCTGCCCATATGCAAATTAAAAAAAAAAAAAAAGTAAACTGCATCTTAGAAAAAGTTAGGAAATGAGTATGTTTAAAGTCTTTCTTTGATTCCTGAAACCCAACATTTACTTTTTTTTCTGCCTTTCAGTGATTTAAAGTCACTATACTCAACTCATGACTGCATTTGCAAAAATGATGCTTTTGTGAGTAAAACAGGGTAGCAGTGACTTCTGTATTTTGTGATTCCAAGAGGAGTATGTAAGGAATGTTAGAAAGGAACAACTCCTGGAAAGTCATTTTACTTTTGAAAAATGAAGACAAAAAGAAGGAAAACATATAATTCTGGTAACAGATAATCCTTTTTTGCTGAGGCAATGTGCTTTTTAAATGAGATAATGTGCTTTTTAAAACACTTGAGGATAAGCAAGCTAAAGGTTGGTGGAGTTTGGGGTAGGAGTGTTAGGTTTTATTTTCTCCACATGTAAATTCTAGGCAAACGAGTCATATCTGTGCAGCTTCACAATACTTAGGTGTTGGTAAAATTCCTATCATCCAAGTTTTGCAACACTTTTTGTGAAACTAAGTGACAAACACTTTATAGAAGGTATAAAGAAGAGCACATTGCAGGTTAAGACATCTTACAGATCAGTAAATATTTTACAGTGGTTTTACAGATGAACAAACAAACTTAGATTAAGAAACAAGCTGAACTTACATGTCTTGTGGAAGCTGTTGGTCCCCAAGGGAGGGAAATTGCTTGTTTAAGACTAAAAACCTAAATCTTTAAATCCTTCCTCAGCTAGCTGCAGTGTTTGCCATCACCCTCGGTAGGACGAGAGAAATCTAGCATAGGAGATATATTTTATTTTAGTACCTTTATCTTATTAAAAGCTCAAGGTTTTATTAGCAGTGAAATATTTACCTAAATGTGATTAAAATATTAAATTCATGGTAACAGAATAAAATAAAAAACAAATCCACAGAACTACACTACACAGTGAATCCTAAATTAAACAATGAACTTTAGTTAATACAGCAATTATAAAAATGGGCTATAATCAATTGTAACAAATGGTCCACACCAGTGCAGGGTGGGGGTAGGGATGATGTTTGGGAATCCTTTATTTTGTGCATGATTATTCTGCAAACCCATAACTTCTCTAATAAAAAAAAAGAGCTAAGGGTTTCAGATTTAGACCCGTTATTAGTCTTTTAACCTGATGAACTAGGCTAAACTCTATGTTTTAGAAAAGAAACCCAAAGCTTCAATCCTATTCAGCCATCAAGTGGCTACTGCATTTGTTCCTACGAGAAGATCACAAATGATTTTGAAGAGTGCTTTGTATTCCCAACCTTGGAGTCTTGGGGCTAGAGGCAGGGATAGGGATTCTGGACCAGGAGAGGCTGTCCTTTCAGTGTTTGCTTCTATGTCTCCATGTTTGGGAACCATGAGCTCAGTCATCCTCCCTCACCCCTTTTCCCCCATCCAGAGGTGAAAGAAAAGGATCATTGACTTGACTGCAGGAAGCCACTCTCCTCCTTTCCTACTTCCCCTGTCAAATCCCATCCAACGGTATTGTCCAAGCAATTACATTCAATGAGGGATAAGTACTGTGTTATTGCCAGACTATGGGCAGCAACATAAACATTTTATCGCCATAAGCATATTCCTTAGAATTGGTACATGCCATGAAAAAGAGAAAAGGGCATGTCTTTGTTCACAGAGAATGATTTAGCCTCCCACATCTTCACAGATAAATTAAGAACAACCAGATTCTAAATATGCACATGCCTTCTCTGTTCACCCAGTTTCTTGTTAGGCTTAGTTGCCATCCGAGGATCCTCACCCAAGAGTCTGACTGGAATTGCCTTTCCTTAGCACACATGGAATCCATTCCGTTCACTCATTTTCAGTAGTCAGTGAATGTGGATTGAACACCAGGCAGGTGGCAGGCAT
>PVIY010052678.1:0-15076 GCA_004026745.1 Myrmecophaga tridactyla
CAGCTTTAGGGAATTATTTCCTTTACCTGACTAGTTACTTTGTCTCTCAGACATGCCTTAATTCTGCCCTTGCCTGGGGCAATGCTGAAGCCTGAGAATGCCCACAGTTCTATTGAGTGGGCTATTAAGAAGTAAAAAAGATAAACAGATTTTAAAAACAGAGAGAAAAAGTCCTTTTCAGAGCTGGACCCTAGGCCCCTGGATTTGCCAATCAAAAGCCTGGGTTGGTACCTGGCTCTATGTGCCCCTTTCTTGGGGTCAGCCCTCTTCTTGTATTTTGAGCTCATCCAACTTCAAAATGCTCTTTTTTCCCATCAGCCCTGCCTCCTCTTTGCTGAGGTAAAGCCTCATAGTTCCTTTCATGCTTCCTCTAAGTTTATCTGTGCTTGGAGTTTTTATTCGACAGTACAAATTTATTAATTTATTCCACTGTTGGAGCTTGGTTGAATTACCTTCCTTGTTCCTAGTAAGAGGACTTCTTTTACCCACAGGAAAGTAACTCTAAGACAGCCTGCCATGCCAGTGGGGGAGGGCCACCAGCCTGCGTGGTTTGGGAGACTTACCATTCTTTGTGGGATCTCAGCCTTTCCAACCCATACCAGACTGGAGTCATACGAACTGTTGTCCCCGACATTTCCTGGCTATTTACTAGCTGCCTTAAAGAACTAATTAAATTCCACACCTCACTTTGCTGCCATCTTGCCCAACTCCAAGGTATTAGTTTTTAATGAGGGAAGAAATATCTGCAAAGCATAAAAGATAACCATTAGTATTTCACCCTATTCATTCCTTTCTTGTTAATAAAGGAATTATTGTTATATAAATCAGAATAATTAGGTTCTATTGTGGTAGCAAGCAACCCCCAACTTCAGTGGTGTTCAGAAACAAAGTTTAATGTTTACTTAATATGTGTCCATTGTTGATTGCCATGTACAGCACTGGACACCAATTTATTTCTGAATTTCAGATAAACAAAAAATAATTTATAATATAAATCTATCCATGTGATATTTGTCCATTGTAGAGAGGGTTGCCAAATAAAATACTGGGCATGCTGTTAAATGGTATGCCCCAACCCATTTTTTACCTGCATTGAACCTTTGGTCACTGAGTTGGCTTATGATAACATTACATCATTTCTCATTTAGTTATTTATTTTGTTTATTGATTACCTCTATGAATCCTTCATAAACATAGGTATCTTTGGTTACAGGAGTTAGGGGTTCCTGGTTCTCTGGCTGGAAATCATGTGATGACTTCAGATGCTCATAAGGGTGACCTGACATCAGCCCACCAAGGAAAGGAGAGATGCAAAGTGTAACGAAGGAGTTTTCTCAAGGTATGAAAATTTTGAGCATATTTAAGTGTTGATGAAAAGAATATAATAGAGTAAAAATGAAGATACAGAAATGAAAAGAAAAAGAAATACCACAAAGTTCCTGTGACTATGGGTATGCACTGGCATCAGAGAAGAGTTGATGAAATCACCCTTTATAGGGAGTAAAGAAAGATTTGCAGATTTCCTTTCAACAAGATGTGGGGAAGGTGAGAAGACAGGTCTGGGAGTTTACAAAGAATGAGAAAAGGTAAGGTTTATACATTGCAGCACTTGGGAAAGCAAATTGATTACCAGATTCCAATAAAATTGCTGGGCAATGTTGAAGTGAAACCATATTCAGTTGTAACTGGATTTACAATAACTCAGACTATAACTGTCACCTAAGAGGAAAAGGAAGATTATTCAGAAAGATTTTGACAATAACCCAATTTCACTTGCCATCCTACTTTCTGAATAAGCTTTTCTGCTAACTCTACTCAGGCATCCCCTCTCTAAATTCAGGCCTTCTGAAGCCTCAGATCATGCTAACCCTAACTAGCGGGCTTCAGAGAATCCTAGTTCACAGAAACTTCCCATTTTTATAGCCTCCATTATCTGATTTGGTGACCAGAACTCCAGGTCCCAGTTTTACATTCTCCCTGCGACAAATGCGCCTCTTTGCTGCCTCACTTTTCCATAATAGCTGCTTGACAGTCTATAATAACTTCCTAGGACTCTAACTGGATTTCCTGTGTTGTTTTCCACACTGTCCACTCATCTAGTGTTCACTGAACTACCTGATCTTTTCTTACTTCCTTAAACTTTGACGTTTCTTGTTTTCACTTACGTACCTACCTGCTACTCTTTCTAGGATCCTTCGCCAAACCCTTGGTTTGCTTTAACAGTTTACTTAGCTGCTCCTCCAAAGCTTGGATGTTTTCTGACCTCTCCTGGACCCACCAAAGTAAAAATAAATGTGTGCAATTTGCAAGTGGTTTTTGCCTCACTAAGAAGTAGGCAGTGATTGGCTGAGAAGGAAGGAGATGAGAGAGTTTGGGCTGTGTTAATTTACACTTAATTTTGGACCCAGAGATTCTTAAAGATAGTGGTTATGTGTGCCTGGAAGTAGGGCTATGTAATCAGTCCAGACGGTCAGGTCTTTGGTAGTGCTTGTCAAAAAATTAGAGAAAATCCGCAAGTCCATCTTCCTTGCCTTGTGAGAATCAACAGATGAGAGATGGAAAGTCAAACACCCTGGTTAAAAAGATGTGCCCCCGGGAGTCTTTTGTGTATAGGCATTTAACATTCAGCTGGGGTCTGCTACTGTGCATACTGCTTTATCTATGCCTTAATGGTTTGAATTGTAATACCTCCTGCTTTGACAAGGCAGATTTCTTATCTTAACTAATGCTCCTGATGACTAGCATTTTAAAACCTGAAAGGCAGAGAGTCATGTTTGGAGGAGGCTGGTAATGATTCTCAATGAAGTATCTTTTACAGGGTGTTCTGTAGCAGCACTGGAAATATGCATACAATGTTGATATTTCCATTTCCTGAACTTTGAAAGAGGAGTTTATATTTTCCTTATTTAGAATATTTTCGTTCTCTTAGTTTAAGCAAAGAAAAATGCTTATTTAATGGTGCTGTTGTATATGAATGTTCTACTTTCAAAACCCATTATGGTAATAAAACTTTAATCATGAACAATAGCTTCTGTACTATACAACCCTCACTGGAAGGTCCCAGTAGGAGCAGAAAGAGCTAAGAGCTGGGAGCAATGTGGGTCCAGATTCTATGAGGGACCAAAGGCCAGTTTCAAACCAGCTTAACCCCTGATTAGATTGTGGGTGTCTTCTCCAGCACAGTGCCTGCCAAAAGGAGAAGAAAACTAGAGGAAAGCGCTGTGAACATGAACCTTACATTTTCCTTACAAATGCTTCTTATAAAATTAAAAAATTACTAGATATGGAAAAACTGTTTAATTTATAAATGCTTATTACTTGAAAAAGAAGAAAGGTCTAAAACAATTATCAAAATCTCTGTCCTCAGAAGTTGTAAAGTATCTGGCAATCCTGCTGTGAGATATATACCCAGAAGATCTGAAAGCTGGGGTGCAAACAGACACTTGCACTCTGATGTTCATAGTGGCATTATTTACAATTGCCGAAAGATAGAACCAGCCCAGTCTCCACCAACTGAAAAGTGGATAAACAAAATGTGGCATACACATATGGTGGAATAGCATCACCAGTAAGAAGGTGTTGTAGTTCGCTAGCTGCTGGAATGCAACACACCAGAGATGGATTGGATTTAATAGAAGGGAATTTATTTCATTAGTTCTTCAGAAGAAAGGCAGCTAAATTTCAATTGAGGTTCTTTCTTACATGGAAAGGCACAGAGTGAACTCAACACAATGTCCTCAAAGTTCATCCATGTTTCCCCAGGGTGATTCCTTTCTGCATCTCCAAAGGCCTGGGCTGAGCTGCTTGGGCTGTGCTACATTGAGCTCTCTCATTTAAGCACCAGCCAATTAAATCAAACATTCTTCATTGCAGCAGGCACGCCTCCTGCAGGTGTAATCATTCAACAGATGAGGTACATGTCATCAGCTCATGTCCACAGCAATAGAACTAGGCATCTTCACCTAGGCAAGTTGACACCTGAACCTAACTACCAAAGGAATGAAATCCTGAAGCATGTAACAACATGGATGAACTTTGAAGACGTTGTGTTGAGTGAAATAAGTCAGATACAAAAGGACAAATACTGTGTAATCCCACTGTTATGAACTAAGTATGATTTGTATATCATGGACATAAAAGCTAGAATATAGGTGACTGGGAGATAGAATGGGGAGTCATTGCTTAATGTGTGCAAAATTTTTAGCTAGGCTGAGCTTAAATGTTTAGAAATGGATAGATGATAGGTAATAGTAGCATGTTATTATGAGTATAATTAACAGTGCTGAATAGTATATGAATAGGATGGAAAGGGGAAGTTTTGAATCATGTATGTCCCAGGAGGAAAGCTGGAGGTTAAAAACGGGAATTACAACAAGGTGAATCTTGTGGTGGATGATGACTGGTGATTAACTGCACAAATATTAAAAAGTTCTTTCATAAACTAGAACAAATGTATGGCATTATTACAAGGAGTTAAGAGAAGAGGGGAGTATGGGGAACAATGCACCTATTACAAACTATTAACAGTAATATCTTAATATTCTTCCATCAGCAGTGACAAATGTACAATGCCAATCAACAGGGTATGGGATGTTTTGGGTTTTCCTTTTTATATATGTATATTTTTTCAGTAAAGACAGTGTTCTAAAATTGATCGTGGTGATCAATGCACAACTATGTGATGGTACTGTGAGACATTGATTCATTCTTTGGATAGATTGTATGGTGTGTGACTACATCTCAATAAAATTGCATTAAAAAAAAAGAATTCCTAAAGGTTATAGTCATATATGTATCTGTCTCTGTATATCAATATCTCTTTATCTATATATCATCTATCTATATCATCTGTATCTATTTCTATTAAACTACCATCTGTCAGTATCTATCATCTATAGATATCTATTGATTTATCACCTGTCTACCTATCTATCATCCATCTATATCTATCATACTTTTATTATTTCTGAATAAATTGTCCAGATTGCTAAGGGAATATTCCAGACAATAGCTATGGCAGTCTTTTTCCTCTGAATTTCCTTTCTTAGTAGTTAAGTTTTATATCCAAAGGGATGGTAAGGTTTTGGCTCATTTTAGCACAAATAAATTTTGTTCTCACATTCTATGGGAACATAGTATCAAGGTATCTTGTTTCATGATTAATTTTCCTATAATCCTTTCCAGTAAGCTTTTCTGTGGCAAGCAAGTCATATAAACCTTCCATTGCTGGCAGGTACCTACCCTAATTCCTTCACTTCTAATTTATTGAGCTGTACCATCCACTGTAGCACCTTCGAAAAGCCATGATATCAATCAAAGCTGCTCCATCAGGAACTTATGCCAGCAGCATTGGTTCAGCATTGTTAACAACTCTTGTTTTAGGGGAGATTAGAGATAATGATTTTCAGAACGGTGCAGTATTATAATTTAACCGAATATAAAAATTACAGCTGTCTATAACATACCAATATTTCTTTGTGATCCTAGTACCTCCTTCCCCCAAAATAGCTGTCACAGACTATATATCAGAGCTGTTGTTTATCACATATAGGACTTAATAGATATTTGTAAACAATGATATTGGCTTATTTAAATTACTCTCTGCTGTAATCAAACTTTGGGGCAGTTTAATCATGCTAATCCTTTGCAGTATTTCAGTAACTTCTGGTATATTTTTCAGAAATATGTCAAACAGCAAACTAAGCTGCACAGCAATGAAAACATTTATTTGGGGTCTTAAAATTGCAATTTAGGGAGCACAGATTCAGGGAGCAGCCCAAATCCTGTCCTGCTTTGGCAAGTGTTTTTTTTTTTTTAATTTGTTTGTTTAAATATTTTTATTGCAAAAATCTTAGCCACATATAGTCCATACATGGTTCACAATACCATAACATAGTTGTGTATTCATCGCCATGATCATTTTTAGAACATTTACATCACTCCAAATACAGAAATAAAAAGAAAGAAGAAAAAACTCACACGTCCCGTACACCTAACCCCTCCTTCTCGTTGACCACTGGTATTTTAGTTTACCCAATTTTTACTCTTTATCCCCCTTATTATACATGCTTTTATTTATTTATTTATTTATTTTTGCATGGGCAGGCATAGGGAATCGAACCTGTGTCTCCGGCATGGCAGGCGAGAATTCTGCCTGCTGAGCCACTGTCGCACCACCTTATATACATTTATTTTTATCCTTATTTTTTTACTCATTTGTCCATACCCTGGATAAAAAGAGCATCAGACATAGGTTTTCACAATTACATGGTCACACCCAAAAAAGGAGTATCTTTACACAATCATCTTTAAGAATCAAGGCTACTGAAAAACAGCTCAACGGGTTTTTTTACTTCCTTCCAACCACTCCAATACACAATAAACTAAAAAGGAATATCTATATAATGTATAAGGATAATCTCCTGAATAAACTCTCGACTCTGTTAGAAATCCCTCAGTCACTGAAACTTTATTTTGTCTCGTGTCTTTCTTCCCCCTTTTGTTCAAGAAGACTTTCTGCGAGATATTTTCAACAGCTTGCAATGCTGACACTCATTAACTTTCCCTCATGTAAAAGCACTCAGATATGTACATTTCATCCCCATTGTTGTGCACTCTAGGCATTCTTAAATTCTATCATCTCAGTCTTTATCCCCTATTTTTCCTTCTGTTTTCATATGTGCCCCCAGCCCTTCTCCCTCAGGCATGCTCACATTCAGCTTCATTCAGTGTACTTATATTATTGCGCTACAATCAGGTAGTATTGTGCTATCCATTTCTGAATTTTTACAACCAGTCCTGGTGCACACTATGTATTCCTTCAGCACCAAATGCCCAATCTCAACCTTTTTTCTATCTCCTGATAACCTGTATTCTTAACTTCACTTTTCAAAGTTCACTCATTAATGCTAGTTTATGTTAGTGAGACCATACGATATTTGCCCTTTTGTTTTTGTCTAATTTTACTCAGCACAATGTCCTCATGTTTCATCTACATTGTTGCATGCTTCATGACTTTATTCTGTCTTACAGCTGCGTAATATTCCATCATATGTATATATCGCAGCTTGTTTAGCCACTTGTCCATTGATGGGCATTTGGTCTGTTTCCATCTCTTGGCAATTGCAAACAATGCTGCTATAAACACTGGTGTGCAAATGTCCATTTGTGTCCTTGCCTTCAGTTCCTCTGAATATATATCTAGTACTAGGATTACTGGATCATATAGCAAGTCTATACTTAGCTTTCCGAGGAACTGCCAAACTGCCTTCCAGAGTAGTTGTACTTTTTTTTTTTTTACGTGGGCAGGCACCAGGAATTGAACCCGGGTCCTCTAGGCATGGCAGGCAAGCATTCTTGCCTGCTGAGCCACTGTGGCCTGCCCTGTACCATTTTTACATTCCCACAACAGAGGATAAGTGTGCCTCTTTCTCCACAACCTCTCTAGCACTTGTCACTTTCTATATTTTTGCTAATGGCCATTCTAGTGTATGTGTAGGCAAGTGTTTTTAAAGGAAAGTTTATACAAGTTGTTTGTGGTTGATGGATATTTGGGATACTCCAATTGTCCTTTAGGTGAGGTAGTTAGCTGAGTTCTTTATCTTATATTGTTTTTTATGATGTCCAGATGTCCTTAGGGTTTTCAGGAGCATTGCTGCATGAGTCTATTCATGTGAAGTTTGTCATAGGAATGTGGCAGTTTGTCATGTTCGGCTGAGACCTGCCTAAGAGTCACCTCCAAAATGACCTCCCAATTCCATTGGGAATCTCTTAACCATACAAACTTTATTTTGTTTTATTTCTTTTACCAAAAGCTATAGTTTTATTTGGGTCTTTATATTTAAGATTGTAGCTAAACTGAATACAACAATTATAATTGCACTTGTTCTAAAGTTCATGAGAATTCATGGTGCCTTCTCAAATGTAAGACAAAATTGGCATCACAAATGCAACTGAATACATTCAAACCAGTGTCTGGCATTAATGTGGTATTTTGGTTTTGGAATCATGAGGTAAAGTAAAAGGATATTGCTATGTAGACTTAAAATTTTTTTAAATGTGCTTGGGATCTGGACAAAATTATAAACTGTTGTGAAGGATATGAGTAGATTTGGAAGCTTTGGACATGGGAGACAGAATTATTTGCAAAACAAAATAAGTGGAAAGTTAAAAATATATATTTCTGAAATTTATAAATAGATACATTTATACAAATATAACATTTTACAATTTTAAAATTGCCCAGAGTTTCTTGGTTTTGGTGTTCATTAATTCTTTTCAATAATTATGTAACCAAGGAGTTAGGATTTAAGGAATAATTATGACTGAAAGGAATTACATACATATTCTTTTCATTACTTTCTAGTATACCAGGGTAGACAGAGGGAGATACCTGAAATTTCTGAGCTGTAATCCAGCTGCCTTGACCTCTGACTGTGACTGCATAGCCTTTTATCCTGTGGATTTCTGGTTGTAGAAACCTCGTGACTGACCCCCACTAGTACTCAGTTTATCTGACCTTTTGACTTGAGAGCCCTGTGATCACTAAAAACCTAAGGTGCTTTGGGTCAGCCCAGAACTAACCCACCTCAATTCCAAAGTTATCTCCATACCCAAAACTGGATCTAACAAAAATGAGCTGCCCGACAGGCACAGTAGCTTATAAGTGACCTATAATTCCTTATAATGCTGAAAATCACACCTGTCATCATATTAAAACTGCCACTTTCTTATATATGTTCTACTCTTATATGTGTACTAAGCATGTAATCCGTCTGCACATGCTCAATACTTACATCACCTCGGATTACATGATCTGGAGCCATTGTGCTCATTATCCTAAACCTGCCCATTTTTTGATATTTTAAACCTATCAGAATTACTGCAGTTTGGAGAGACATTTTTAGGCCAATAGGCCATTTGACCTCCTGGTTCTTGCTTAGTAATAAACCCTTCCTGTCTTTGAAACCCCAGTGTTGTGGATTGCTTGTTATGGGTATCAAGCAGAGAACTCACTGCTTTTGTCACTACTTTCATTTGGTATCAATAATAAACCAGCTAAGAGCAGGGAAAAATTGAGGAAAGAGGAAATATAATAAAATCGTGGTAATCCGTAGGTTTTATGGCAGAGCGCTGGAAGACAATTAGCTGAGATTAAAATCCAGAGTGTTAGCAACTACACTGTAATGCTAATTGAACCCATGGCTGAGGATCATTTCCCACAAAGCCTGGGAACAGCTGATGAGCAGAGTGTGGGAGAAGTGAGCATTTCTTGAGTGTTTCTACCTGTTAACCCCTGTGATTGTCTCATGAACTTATTGCTTCATTTGTTTCTCCTAGAGAACATAACACGTGGCCATTATCCTAATTTTATGGATGAGGACAAGTGAGGATCTGGGAGAGATTGGGGGATCTTCATGGTCTCACAGCTCATCAATAAAGTAACCTGGTATCTCTCCCCAGTTTGCCTGAATTAAAGCTCTGGCATTTCATATTGCAGCAAACTTTAGACAATATTTCACTTAATAGCAATTCTTGGCATACATAGACCAGTTATTACATATTCACATGTTCACATTTCAATTTAAAATAATCATATTTTAAATTTAGAAAGATTATGCTTTAATTATGACAATTGCTTGGTTTTCCTAGTGTAATATAAGATAGTATTTGTAAATATTTCTTCATTAAATATCTATATATTGCTTGATGACAACTTGCACTAAAAGTCAAGTTTTACATCCTGTCTGTTTCCTGCAATATTTGAAAATCTAACCCACAATGAAGAATTTCGGGAATGAAAAATATTATATCAGAGTTTTCTGGATGACTATGTTGACTATTGTGCTGGTTGGAAATTGTCCTGTACTTCATAAAAACCATGTCCTTTAATCCTGATTCAATACTGCAGGGTGGAAATCTTTGATTAGATTGTTCCCATGGAGATATAATCCACACAATTGTGGGCGTGACCTTCTGATAAAATGGAGTTGTATCCCAACCCATTTAAGGTGTCTCCTGATTAGTTTATTGGAGTCCTTTAAAGGGGAAATATTTTGGAGAAACCTCAGAATCAGGCATTCGGAGAACAATTGCTTCAGAGCTGACAGAGATGCAGATATTTGGAGATGCTTGGAGTGCAGACAGAGAGAGCAGATGCTTAGACATGGACATTTGGAGCCCAGCAGATGTTACCATATGCCTTCCCATGAGATGCTAAGCAAGTCAGAACCTGGAGGAGCTAAGTGAAGGCCCACAGATGCTTAGAGAGGAAACCAATGGGAACAAGGACCAGCAGCCACCAGCCACATGCCTTCCCATGTGACAGAGGTATTTTGGATGACATTAGCTTTTCTTGAATGAAGATAACCTCTTGTTGGTGCCTTGGTTTGGACATTCTCTTGGCACTAGACTGTAAACATGTAACTTATTAAATTCCCCTTTTAAAACCATTCCACTTCTGGTATGTTGCATTCTGCTAGCTTAACAAACTAATTAAATGCTTTTTTAAAAAAATGTGGGTGAATTATAAGTATTTCAATTAAGAACATGTATATATTTGCACAAACACCATGAAATAAAACTATATAGATATAAAAAAGTAGAAACAAAGAGATCACTGAAATAGAAAATACAAGCTGAGATCATACAAAAAGACCAAATATGTATACTATTTCAATGTGTGTCTTTAGTTACTTGCAATATGTGTCTTTACTTCAATATGTGTCTTTAGTTGCTTACAAACAAAAAGAATCCCAAGCCATAATTGAAGATCTAATGAATCTAATGAAAAGAATGAACTTCCTTTCAAAATCAACATCATAAATTGAATTCTGTGTTAAGAAATGTGTATCCTTAAATACAAATATCATTAAACAAAAAAGGGTGAGCAGTAAAATTTACACATTTGATTCAGGAATTCAAGAAAGAACAGCAAAATGAACTCACTGATGATAAAGTAACTTTCAGAAGTTTTCATCAAAAATTGTATTTATAAATGAAATATTAGAGGCATCCTCTTAAAACGAGGAAGGGGAACTAAGAAACAATTGTATATGCTTTTGCTGTTACTGTTCAGTATATTTCTGGATAGCCTAATCAATGTCACATGTCAAGAAAATAGATGAGATATATGTGTTGTAAGTAAAGAAATAAAATGCTATTATTTGCAAAATGTATGAGTGTTTACCTAAAACCCAAGAGTGCAAGATGTGTGAATGCAAAGTCAACATAAAAGTATATTTTATGCATGATGTTCTGTAAGCACAAAATTTTATAATAAAATGAAGAAAACAGAAAAAGTAAAATTGAATATTTTCCAATGAAGACATTTATACTAATCAGAGTTCAGCAGAGAATTTATATTTATATTTATATTTATATTTATATACATATGCATGTGTTTAAATATTAAGAGATTTATTATAGGAATTGGCTCATGTGACTATAGAGATTGGCAAGTCCAAATTCCACAGGACAAGTCACAGGTTGGGAACTGATAAATTCCCAGGAGAAGCTAACTGGCTGAAAGAGTGACAGAAACTCTTCTTTCTGCTGAATTCATCCATTCCCCCTTTTAGGCCTTCAGCTGATTGTATTAGGTCTCTCTCCTTGCTGATGGGAATCACCTTTGTTAATTTTAGATGTGACTAGTTAGATGCGATCACCCAAATAATGGTTAAAATCCACAAAAGACCCTCAGAGTAAACATCAGTGTGACTGTTACTTTGGCCAGTGGTTCTTTGGCCGAAGAGCTGGGCACCATATCGGCCGAGTTGACACATGAATTTAACCATCACACTATTTTTAAAATTAAACATAATTTCCATCATATTTTAACAATATTGCAAGGTATATAGGAATAGATGTTATAAGACAGGCATAAGACAAAGTGAAAACACTTTTAAATGTTTATTGAAAGACATCTAAGAGATCTGAAAAACTGGAGAATATATCCTAAGATACTATGGGAAAGCTTTCCATATTAAAATGGCAATTTTCTATAATTAAACAATAATTTAATTTGCAATCATGAATAAAAGAAAAAGTTTTAAAACCTGGGATGTAATGTGCTGACTGTGAAATTCATCTGAAAGAGGAAAATTTTGAAAAAGAAGAATAAGGAGGGTGATTCACCTTATCAGATTTCAGACTTCTAACACTAAAAACAGATTCACAATGGACAAATCCACCAAATTTTCATACTTCCAAGTAATCAGATGATAAATAATCTAACATTTAATTATCTCTAAATTTGACATCAACTCCAAGATATATAACAACCTATATCAGAAAGACTGTGGAAGAAACAGGCTATCTCATAAGAACCACAATTACATCGAGAGAGCTGTTTAAGTAAGTTATCAGGTATGGTCAATTAAAATTTGAAAAGCTTGAGCCCTCTCTTGATATCTCTACCAAAAAATCCTCAGATCCTTGTACAAATAGGAAGTATGAGATTGTTCATCATAGTTTTTCCATAAACTTTTATTGAATATAGCATATATAAAGAAAATTGCACAAATGCAAATGTGCATTTTGATAAACGTTCACTGAGTATGCTCATAAAACTGACGTGCAGAACAGTGCCAGAACATTATTGTACTTTAAAGCCTGCTTTTGTGTGCCCTTTTTCATTATCTTTCCTTCAAAGGCAAACACTATCCTGCATTCTAACATCAAAAGTGAATATTGCCTAATTTTGACTATAACATGAATGAAATCATAATAGATATTCTTTCATGTCTGGTTTCTTTTACTTGACCTTATCTTTGTGAGATCCATGTAAATTGTTGCATGTAGTTGTAGTTCATTCATTCTCACTTCACCATAGGATTTCATTCTGTGGGTATAACACTATTTATTCATCATAGTGCTGTTGGAAATACTAGGTTCTTCCAAGTTTTGTTTAATAAAAATAGTCCTGGCAATATGTATTTTAGTGCAGAATATACCCATTGCTATTGGTTTTATATATGAGAGGGAAATCTTCAGTGTTTAGATTTTGCATTTATCTATATAATATTATAGATACAAAGAGTTTCCCAAAATGGTTGGGCCAATTTAAATTCCTAGAGCAGTGTATAAGAGTACGAATATCTCTGTTTTCTTCCCAAAACCTTTTTTATGTGGCCAT
This sequence comes from Myrmecophaga tridactyla, assembly GCA_004026745.1. Taxonomy (NCBI): domain Eukaryota; kingdom Metazoa; phylum Chordata; class Mammalia; order Pilosa; family Myrmecophagidae; genus Myrmecophaga; species Myrmecophaga tridactyla. Next base: position 13,136 of record PVIY010052678.1, read on the forward strand.
CCTGAAGGATATGCACTGGTATAAATAGTTTTAATTTGTCATTAACATGTATTTAATAATTAATTTTTAATATTTTAAGTATTTAGATTGCACTTTTGTGAAGAGCCTGTTTGTTCTTTTGTCCAAATTCTGTAGTAGTTGTGCATTTTTCTTATTGCTTTTTGAATTTTTATGTACTTAGGATACAAATCCCTTGTTAAATGCATCTATTGAAAATATTCCCTCCTCTTACTCTTCATTTTAATTCTCAAAATATTGTCTTATTTTTCTACTAAACTTTTTATTTTGGAAAAATTTCACTTTCCTGGGAAATTATAAAGATTATACAGAGAGTTCTCATATACCTCTTGCCCAGCGTCAGTTTGCCTGGATTTTATCATCTTGCATTAATGAGGTATTTTTGTCAAAACTAAGAAACCAATATTTGTACATTACTATTGACTAAGGTTCAGACTTATGATGCTCTTAATATCATAAAGTATATAGGTAGGAGCATTTAGAATTCTACCCTCAAGATCATTTAAAATGTTGCACTAGTAAAAGAGAAATGTCAAATATCAACTGATCTGTTAAAAGTAAATTAGTCAGTACCTTAGTTTCTCAGCTGCTAAGACAAAATAACATAAAGTGCGTTGGCTTAAACAAAGTCAATTTATTGGTTCATGCTTTAGCGGCTAGGAAACATTCAAAATCAGGTGTGATTAAGATGTTCTTTTCACCCTGAAGTAGTGTTCTGAGCTTGGCTGCCAGTCAGCCTTGGTCCTTGGCTCTGCTGTCATCTGGCAGCCTCTCTTTTCTCCTCTCAGTCTCCTCAACTTCCAGCTGCTCCCCAGATATTTTCTCTGTGTCTGAATTTCATTCTGCTTCTGAAGGGTACCGGTTGTTGGATTAAAGCATAACCTGATTCAGTAGGCGACACCTTAACAAAAAAAAACATCTTTAAAAGGTGCTGTATCTAATGGATTCACATCCACAGGAATGGGTTAAGATTAAGAAGACCTGTTTTTTCCTTGTGTACATATTTCAACCTACCACAGTCTATTGTCCCTCTTTTCCACTTCACATGCAGCATGGGATGCCCTCTTTCAATGAAGAACAGGAGGCAATGTTAATTTTACTGCTTTGACCAGTATTTTGCAAGAAAAGGACAAATCAAAGCACACATGTCCTACTGGGTGGAACTGGTATGTGAGGGAGGCATAGCACAATGGTTTATTAACATAACTGGCCTCACTCCCCTTACTTCATTCATGATATTTTCCAACCAACTCTTTAATTCACCTAAATTATCTGTATTCATTTGGTTGATTTCTTTTCCTCTCTGTTTTTATTGCTTGGACTCAGGTCTGTTTTTAAAACATCATTAAAATAAAAATTTTTTTTTTCAATCTTCTGCCTTTTTGTTTTTGTTTACATTTCTTCTAGTTCATTTCTTTTAACCACAGACCCTTTATTAACCAGCTCTATAGAATTGTTTTCCAATTTTCTCTGTTGAAGAGTTGTGAAGTCCACTGCAGTAGCAATTTCACCTTTCACATGCCTTGAAACTTCAGTGAAATGGCAGAAAACTGAATTAGCTCAGTTCTATTATTTCTTAAAAGATAAACAAACAGTAAAAACCCTACCATATTTGGTTCAAAATTGCGTGACCATGTAAAGAGTTGGTTACTGTCAAAGGGGCAAGCGAAAATCATTGTAGATCCTATTTTAAGTTGCATCCGAGAGTAGCTAATAGGCTTGCCATGTGTTTATATAATTAATTAATTGTTCATAAGTCAATCAAGTTTTATTAGGAGATATCCACATCATATTTGTGATAAATATAATCTCTGTTCATTTATTTCTGTTTTTCTTAAGAATGATAAATCTAGAAAAGGAAGAGATGAAGAAAATTCCTGTTCAGATACTTTTTTCACCCAACTGAAACAAATTAATTTTTTT
>PVIY010052679.1:0-15075 GCA_004026745.1 Myrmecophaga tridactyla
CTGAAAATGTTAGGATTAAGGACAAGTAAAAGAAGAGTTCTGCAGCCCACAGCTGTGGCCTGTTCCCATTCTCTAATCACTTCCTTAACTCCATTCTGCAGGGTGGGCTGCTTTATTCACACAAGTGACCTCTCAATCCTAAATGACCAAGCTCCATCCCACCCCAAACTCCAAAAAAGCAAAACTTTTCCCACTCCCACAATCACCCTTTGGAAGAGGCCACTGCGAGCCCTGAAAACAAACTTGGTCCCTGTATTAGACATGGCTCTCTAGGGAAACACAACCAGCAGGAGGTGTCTGTCAATATGAGATTATCTCACGCAACTATAGGGGTTCACGAGTCCAAATGCCATAAGGGAGGCCGTGGGCTGGCCACGGTGATGAAGGTGGCCAGTGATGAATTCCAGAGGAGAGCCTGGCAGGCTGAAGTAGAGACAAAAGTTCTCTATTTTGACTGCTGAAATCATCATCTCTCCCTTAAAAGTCTTCAACTGATAGAATCCCTTATTGTGGAAAGCTCTCCCCTTACTGGATTGTAGCTGTCATCAGTCACAGATGCAGTTAATAACCAGCTACAAAATGTCCTTGCAGTAACGGTTAGGCCAGCACACTTAACAGGACAACTGGGCACCATCACCTGGCCAAGCTGACACCTGAACCCAACCAACAGAGTCCCTTAGGCAGGAAACCCAGGGTGGTAAGTGAGGTCTAGGAGGGGGTGGGCTCTGGGTGGGATCTTGGCCTTGTGGCTTCCTCGTCCTACAGGGAGGACAGAGCTGGGCCCTCTGAAGTGGAGCCGCTCACTCACCACTACACACACGGAGCAGGAGAGCCTGGATTTTTGACAAGCTCGCAGGGGACATGGTGCTGCTGGGCCTCAGACCTCATCACAAGCACAAGGACCTAAAGGGCGAGGGCCAGGCCCAAGGGTGGCAGAAGCTACTTTACCTGTAATGAGTCTGTTTTGCCAGTCGATGAATAAGACAAATTGGGGCTGTGTTTCTGCAAAATGAGCGAAACAGCGTAAGAAACAGTAATTTTATATGAACTCGGCAGCTCTTCCAGCAGCCCTGGAGGAAACTCCAATCCAGACAGGGACTAGAGAGGACTCGGCAGGACAGTAGATTTGGACCTCCTGATTCTAAGTCCAGGCCCTTCGTCTGTCTGGTGCTTTGAGGAACCCACCAGATCACTTAGAGCGGGTATTGGAAGGGAATGACATCATCTCAGGCGCTCTGCCTCTCCCAGTGAAAACAAACGTCACCATCAGAACTGCAGGGCTACAACTATCCGATGTGGCATCTCAGGGATGTTGGAGGTGGGAGGCTCTGAGTTCTCCCCAGGGGTCTTCCCACCCCCCCGCACCCTCTCACACATCTAATTTTACATCCTACCTAAGTACTCGACTTGCTTCTCACCTCAGCAATCACCGACACATCTGGGCCTCCTTCCAGCTATATTGGCCCCAAGGCAATAAGGTCTGGCAGGAAAGCAGGTAAGTACAGGTGAGGGGTGGGGAGGGCAGAGTTTCCTCCCTTCTCTCTTGCTCCAGGAGTCTTCATAGACCACTTGAGCTTTTAAATACATTCCTTGTCTCAGAGACATTGAGCATCAGGACTGAGAGTATGTTAGTGAAATCTTCTCACGTTAAAGATGGGGAAACTGAGGCCCAGGGAGGGCAGGTGACTTGCCTGCAGCCATGAAGCAAGTCAGTGCAGAACCAGGGCTAAGACGTGGGTCTCCCCACTCCCAGTCCAGTTCTTCCTACTGCCTGCAGGGCTTCTGTGCAAACCCCACTCCTTGTACCATCTTTATTTAGCAGGAATATTGTCCCATCTACGTTTAGTGGGAGAGGTCTGTCCCATAATAGACCTCTCCCACTAAATATCCAAAGGAGTTTAAGCAAGCTGCCTACTCCATCTTAGCCTCAGTTTCCCTAGTTGGCAGAGCTATCCCGACCTGTTGGGGTTGCAGTGAGTGGGATGATGCACGGGCAGGAGCCAGTTCAGGCCCTGGGATACAGTGGGAGGCAGCTCGGCCTTGCTCCCTTTCTTTGCCCAGTGCGAGAACAAAGTGATAAGATCTAGTAAAGAGATGGTCCTCGGATTAGTTTCTTCTTGCCGCTATGACAAATTACTACAAACTGAGTGGCTTAAAACAACAAAGTTATTATCTTACAGTTCCAGAAGCCTGAAATGAGTCCCACTGGGTTAAAATAAAGGTGGGTCAGCAGGGCTATACTCCTTTCTGGGGGCTTAGAAAAGATTCCACTTTCTTGCCTTTTCTGGAGGCCGCCCACATTTCTTGGCTCATGGCCCCTTCCTCCACCGTCAGAGCCAGCCACGTCTTTCTCACATCTCACATCACTCTGACACTCTCTCTCCCGCCTTCCTCTTCCACTTACCAGAACCCTTGTGACTACCTTGGGACCTGCCAGATCATCCAGGATAATCTTCCAGCTCAAGGTCACCTGATCAGCAAACTTAATTCCATCTGCAAATGTAATTCTCCTTTGCCATGTGACATACATAGTCACAGATTCTGGGATGAAGACGTGGGGGGCCATTTCTCTGCCTATCATTGTCCTTACCCATTTGAGGACTTGTAGATACTGAGGAAAGCCAGCACTCCTCTCCTCCAAAAATACACTGCAAAGCTTGGACACCCAATCGCAGGGAATTCACAGATACCCAAGCATGGACCCCAGTGAGAAACTCTTGGGCCAAAGGAATAATGTGGACCCCCCCCACCTTTTATGACACCTGTCCTTGGTGTACTAGCCATGTGCTCCCACATGCACGTGTGCGCACAGGCACACACGTGTGCACACATACGTATGTGGATATATGTGCACACACGCTCACACAGATAGACACACGTATACCTATCTATGCGTGTCACACAATTTTTCTCTTTGTGTGAGATGCAGCAGTCTTCCTCTGCTTCTGCCCCTCCAGCCTCCTTCCACCTGCACCCCAAGTCCGTGGAGTCTGTGGCCACGCTGTGCTTTTCCCTCTGCCAGATTGAGCTTCCTCGGTGTTCTAGTTTGAAAGCTGGTGGAATGCAGTATACCTGAAATGGAACGGCTTTTGAAAAGGGGAATTCATTAAGATGCAAGTTTACAGTTCTAAGGCTGTGAAAATGTCCAAATTAAAGCAAGATTATAAAAACGTCCAATCTTCAGCATCCAGGGAAAGAAACCTTGCTTCAAGTAGGCCAATGACGTTCAGGCTTTCTATCTCAGCTGGAAAGGTACAGGGTGAGATCTGCTCTTTCTCTTCAACAGCTTCCCCGGGGCTATGTCCATTTTGTTGGCTCTGTAGGTTCTGGTGACTCTCGTGACTCTAAAGCTTTTTCCAAAATGGTTCCTTCTTAAAGGACTCCAGTAAGCAGCCCCACCTTGAATGGGTGGAAACACATCTCCATGGGAACATCTAATCAAAAGTTAGCACCCATGGGATGCACGGGTAGTTCTCCCCTTTCATGTGGGAGACCTGGATTCGATTCCCAGACCAGGCACCCCCCCCCCAAAAAAAAAAGAAATTATCACCCACAATTGGGTGTGTCACATCTCCATGGAAACAATAAAAAAGATCCCACCCAGCAATGTTGAATGAGGATTAAATACCTTTTCTGAGGTACACCACAGATTCAAACCAGCACAATTAATGACCCGTGAGAGCTGGCCATGGAGAGTGAGGACAGCCCCACGCTGGCACATGCTCTGTTGTTCTTTTTCTGCAGTTTTTTCAGCTTGGGGTGAACTGAAGAACTGCCCCCCTGGGGCCTTGCGCATGGGATGCTACTTGGCACTTTCAGTTTTTGAGTGGTGTCCTTGTAGGGTTCCTGCCTCTCACTCCTGTGAGTTCAGAGCCAGAGATGAATTGATAGAGGCTAGTCAGGAGGAAGACAAGAGTGTCTGATACAGCCATGACCCACATATATATGCACACTCACTCCTGAGCATGCCCATTGACAGTCACACACACACACACACACACACACACACTCAGCACTCAGATCTACGTGTGATGAGTCTGCTTATCAAGACACACAGAAAATCCACTCCTCCCTTACATGTGTGTTTCCAGGATGGGACATCCCCCAAAAGAGGAAGTCACAGGGGAAAGAGTGCCAAGCCCCTCCCTCAACCAGACAAACATGCACAGAGAACCCCAGGCAGGTCCGGTCTTTCAACTCAGTTCAAGCAAGAATCCAGCCTGTCAAAGCCTACAGGGCTGAGGGGCGGCGAGCAGGGTCTCCGGGGCTCCCTGAGCTCTGAGGTGCCCCCGCAGCCCCCTCAGCGAAGGGAGAGGATTCCTGTCCTGGGCCCCAGCCAACCTGCCGCACATCCTGCCATCCACCCCACCCTGCCTCCCCCGCCTCCCGTTCCAGGCTCCTTCCCCCTGAGTCCCCCCCTCCCCTAAATCCCAGCCTCCAGGGTAAGCTGCGCGTCCTCATTTACTGTGCTTCAATCCTGCCCCTCGCGAGAGCAGAGGGTGCTCTGAGACCTGCGGGTAAACGGGGTGAGGTGTCTGTGGTCCGGCCTCTGAGAAATCTCTAAAAGCACTGCTAGACTCCCTTGCCTGCAAAAGGCCATTTCTTGCTGGCAGAGTTCCAGTAAATGATTATGTAAAAAAAAAACCAAAACTCTCCTTTCCAGCCTTGTATCAACTCCAAAAAACCTCTCCTCCCATTTAGTATATTAGCTTTGAATGGTGCAGTGTCCAGGACAGGAGGGGGAGCTGAGGGAGGCACCCCGCGCTGGATGGCTGTAACTAGTGTGGGTTCTGGGTGGGGACCTCTCCTTCTCAGAGGGGAAGACGCCGCTCTCTGATCCACCAGTAAAAACCCTCTGGCAGCTCCTAGAAGACAACAGTCTATAAGCAGTTGGCATTGACCTTCCCTCTGGAGCAGAGAGACAGATGGTCCCCTTAGCCCCCAGCTCTGCTCATGCCAGTTAATGTGTGACAACTACTGGGGGACCCAGGACCCCGACATGCTCGTGGAGACCTGGCTTAGGGGAGCACTAGGAAGCCACCCAGAGCTTCCCACTCTCAGCCTCTCGGACCAGGTCATGGCAGCCCTGGCCGGGCGTAGCACAGAGAGGAAAGGGGGCTCTCAGCTCCAGGTGAAGGCATGGCAGGGAGGACCTGGATAGGGCAAGGGGCAAGGGGGAGAGAGAATGGAGAGGAGGGGGACAAAGCGTGGTAGAGACCACTCATGGCTGACCGGATAGTCACCCCCTCTTCTTCTTGATTTTGCAGGTCAACGTGGCCAAGCTCTACTGCGGCTAACAGTGACCACAAGATACAGTCATGGCCAAGGAGATGTAGGTACCTGGGTGGAGTTTCCCGGAAAGCCTTATTATTACTTGCCTCAGACCCTGCTCCGGACCCCATGCTTTAGAGGGCCTTGAATACCAGAAACACTTGCTCAAAGGTTTCCTAACACACAGATGGTCTCTCTATTGGGATCAAGTGCTCACTGCTGACGCAACACAACCCATAGCCCCAGCAGCCACTCTGCCGCTCAGGCCCCAGGAGAATGCACTTTGATGTCTCTCCTTTGTATCCTCGAAGCACACTGAGTCTGAAAATTGTGTGCTTGTGCCTCTGGTGACACTGGGGATGAACACTGCGTCAGAGCAGAGGGATTTGAATGGAAGGAGAGCTTAGGCAGTAGAAAAACCAGGCAGAGAGCGCAAATGTTAATATTCTACAATAAAATATCGTTTTCCAGTTGTGCCCCACATCCGTTTTCCTGCTTCTCTTCCTGTTCCCATCCGATGGCCTGGAGATCTTCTCTACAGCAGGGGGTTCACCAGAGTTGCATGTGGCATCTAAAGGACATGTAGCAATATTCAACAATTCACATCACTCTCAAATTTGTAAACTTTATGTAGGTGTAGACAGAATATGCATGGAATATAATATGAACTCTTTACACTGGCAAATTACAGGGGTGTTGAATGGAAAAAGGCAAAGTTTTCTTTTCATAGAAATGTTTAATATTTAACTGATTTTTAAAAAATTAAATAAAATTTACATTTATTAAAATAACTTTGATAGCCATGAATTATAACTCATATCTTACCTTTTAATCTATTAGATAGTATGAATTCTTTGGAGGAAAAATAACTTCTCTAGAAAATATAAATGAAAATTAAATTCAATTCTTCCATTTTTATGTTCACTTTAGCTTACATGTTTTGCTGAAACTACATTCAAAACTGTGCACTGCTGCTATGATTACATTTTACTTTTTAATCCTCTAGGTCAGAATTGGCAAACTTTTGCTTAAAGGGCCAAACAGTAAATATTTTAGGCTTGCAGACCATGCAGTGTCTGTCACAGCTGCTCAGTGCAAAAACACCATGAGCAGTAAGTAAAATAATGAGCATAGGTGTTCCCATAAAACTTTATTTATGAAAACAGACAGCTGGCCCAAAGGCTGTAGTTTGCCAGCCCCTGATTTTGATGTCAATTGAATAGAAATTATGTGAAATTCTTGATAACAGAATTTTTGAATTTTGCTGAAATGAAAGCAAGAAAAATAAACTTAAGGAGTAAATGTATCATAATATATGAATTATGCATGCCTTGATTTTATTACTCATTCCGACTTGGCCAGCTCATCAACAGAATACCCACATATATTGTCGTCATTAAATTCAACTGACTTTGGTGTCTTGCTGATTTCCAGCAAAGAAAAATTATAACCTGACATATTTTTTTTTTAATTTTGTCATCCTGCAAGTGTATTTGTCAAGGTAGGAAGATGCACATCTGCCGTTTGCCTGTTATCTCGAATCGTTGCACAGATGGTGGCCAAGTCTCCGTACTACACTCGTCCTGGGCCCTGCAAAGGTCAGGAGCAGCCTAAGCACCACAGGAGGGAACTGCACGCCTGGCCTCCCCTTTACTTCCTCGGCCTTCCCACTCCTCCTTCCTCTTCCCTGAAGCATGGACATAAGAGTGGGAGTCCGATCATCCCGTGACCTCGAGGAAGAGACCACGTGAATGGCAGACACTTTAGCCCTGATACCCCTGAACCCTCAAACCCAAATCAGAAACGACCACTTCCCACCCCCCAGACCTCTCACCACGTGTCTTAGTTTCCTGGGGCTGCCATGGCAAAGCACAAACAGTTGGCTTAAAACATCAGAGATCATTGTCTCATGGTTCAGGAGCTCAGAGTCCAAAATCTGGGTGCTGGCAGGGCCACACTGTCTCTGAAGGCTCTAGGGGAAGACTCCTTTCTTGTCGCTCCCTGGCTTCTAGTGGTGACCGGCAGTCCTTGGTGCTCCATAGCTTGTAACTGCCTCACTCCAGTCTCTGCCTGTGTCTTCACATGGCCTTCTCCCCAGTGTGTCTCTGTCTCTGCACCTCTTTTATAAGGACACCCAGGCATATTGGGTTAGGGCCAGCCCTACTCCAGTATGACCTCATCTAAACTTAACTAATTACATCTGCAATGACCCTACTTCCAAATAAGGTCCTGTTCCGGGGTACTAGGGGTTAAGCTTCACCATGCCTTCCTGGGGGACACTGTGCAACCCATAACACCACATGAGGAAAATGCATCCCTATTTGGTCAACTCACTGTTGGGTTTTCTGTTACAAGCATCTGAATTCAAGTCACAATTTGCAACTGAGAGGCATCTATCACAGCTTCCATTACGGCTGGTTTGTGTCACAGCACACCTTTTTCTTTGTTCATTCATTCATTCATTCACTAAACATTCAGAAGTGCCTGTTCTGTGCCACAGAGGAATTGAAGAGAAGCATGGGGAGGAGTTGTCCAAAGTAGCTGGTGGCCTAGGGAGAAGGATAAGCATGGAAACAGCTACAGTGGACCCTTGACCCACCTTCAGTATTAGTTAGGACATGGATCCAGGTGCACACATCAGAAACCCAGACTCACAGTGGCTTCATCAAAAGGGAAGAGCATTTCTTTCATGCACAAAAGTCTAGCTTGGTGGGGCAGCTCTGGCTGTGAAGCTTCAGGGGCCCAGGCTGCTTCTCTCTTTTGCTCTGTTATCCCTGGTGTTTTCATTGCTCACAGCTCAAGATGCCTCACTACAAGTCCACATTCCAGACAGCGGGAAGGGGCGGGAGGGAGCACCTTGTGCCCTTGAAAGTTAAAACCCCTATGCGGCACATATCATGTACCCCCACATCGCACTGGACAGAGCTCATCGCATAGCCATAACCAGCAGTAAGGAAGGCTGGGAAATGTAGTCTTTCTTCACAGCAGCCATGTGCTCAGGAAAAAACTTAGACTTCTTTTACTATTTAAGCCACTGATGTCACACTTAGTAAAACATTCCTGAGCCACCAAAACCATGAACTCAGATGTGTAGGATTGTGACTTCTAGAATCACATTCCCCCAAACAAGCTCATGTTTCCAATACTCACTCTTCCACTACTACTTAACTACGTCTTGAAGGTTTCATTAGAGCTTTGTTTATCTTCATTTATTATGCACACACATGATTTTTCACTTAAGTAGAGTCACTCCCTGAGTGATGAATTGAGAACAGCAAACTTCAGTGGGAATTAGTGGCACTAATTCAGTGGCAGTCTGCTAGATTCACTCATAGCTCAGTAGCTTGGTTCAGCATGCTGCCCTCACAACTCAAAATTCAAAACCATGCCTTTAGGACCTTCAGAAAGAGTTAAGGGCCGGCCACGGTGGCTCAGCAGGCAGAGTTCTCACCTGCCATGCCAGAAACCTGGGTTGGATTCTCAGTGCCTGCCCATGCAAAAAAAAAAAAAAGAAGAGCGAGACCTAAAACTGTGCATGCTACAATTCCTTTGAACTGGAGCAAATGTTATGATATGAATTTGAGTGAAGCAGTCCATTTTGTTATAGCTATTTTCATTCAAAGGACATTTTAAGGTGGCACTTTTTACCTGGGTCACTTTGGGCTGTATCAAAATATAAAACTTGTTTGTTTTCTATCTAAGCTCCACCTTTAAACTCACCCTATTTTTCAGCCTCAATCCATTCCTGCTCTATTCTCTCTTCACTGTTGTCATTCAACCACAAAATTTATGGCCATAGCAAACTGCCCATTCTAAATGCCATAATAAATGGGTCCTAATAAAAAATCTGTAAATTCACCATTCTTCTCCCAAGGGTATTTAATTAAAATGAACTCAGATAAAAATACTCATTCAGAATTGAAACTGAGATTGATAGACAGTGTTTAGTTTATAATTAATACATGAGAAAATGATGATCTCTTTCTCCTGGGTATTCGAAAATATTTTCTCATAATTTTTCACTGGTATCAAAACTGTTCCATCAATTTTTATATTTTAACAATTCCAGTGGTGGTTCTTATCTTTGTACATCGAGGTCATATTCTGTGCCTTTTGGGTTGGTCTCTGCACTGACAAATTTCCAGATGGCTTTGACCAGGTTGACATTTTTAGTCATTACCTTTCATTTTCCTTTTGCAAACTGACCTAATGTGGGTAGAAATAATGGGATTTGGTAGGGTGTAATTTTGACAATTTTGGTGACTCTAAGTAAATATCTTTTACCTGCTTTTAAAATTGCTGCAGATTTTAAGGTATATCATAGACCATATTTACTAACGCATCAAATGGACCCTCTAGGTCATTTGTTGCCACGAACAGAATCCTTCCAGCTGCCCTTTAGTCTCCTTCAGGGCAGGGGGGGATTCAAGTCACTTCTGTTTAGTGCTTTTAACTCTTCCTTGACTAATGTTTTACTTTAATGAAAAAAAAAGTGTTAGAACTCAAGAAACTTGAATAGGGATCATCTAATGCCTCCTGCTCCAAATCTGTCATCTCAGCTCAATTTTTTCATCTGTAGAAGGAGATCATAATGATACCTCATTCACAGGGCTTGAGAACTAAATTAAGATATGTAAAGTGCTTAGCTCAGTGCCTGGCACATAATAAATGTTCACTAAATGATAGCTATTGTTCTAGCAACAATATTATTTGGACTATGTAAATAGCAGCATGGCTTTGGGGCACGCCCCCACAAAATACAGATCAATGATAAAGAAGGAACGGGTGCCTCAACGGTGGAGAAAGTGGGCATACAACAGATTAACCCAGAGGTTAAAATGAAACCACCAGGGAGGGTGTGAGGGGTTGGCATTGTGTGCAGCCTGAAGCGATGCACTGAAGAGTGCATGGCACCGTTTTGGTGTAATTCCTACCAAGAAAGCCTGGGCTGATTCTGGACATGAGGAAATATGGGACAGACCCAGACTGGGAAACCTGCTATGGGAGGAAAGGCCTGTGACCTGTAAGACTGTCCAGTGCAGGAAAGACCAATAAAGAGTGAAGAACTGTTTCAGATTGAAGGAGACTAAAGAGACGTGATGACTAAATGCAACGTGTCATCCTGGATGGGATCCAGGAGCAGAGAGGAAAACGGGATGCTGTTGGGATCATCGGCAACAACAGGAGCTCTTTGTACTACTGGTCCTGCAACTTTTCACTAAGTTTGAAATTATTTCAAAGTGAATTATTAAAAAGTCATCTGGGGCGGGCCACAGTGGCTCAGCAGGCAGAGTTCTCGCCTTAGCCATGCCAGAGACCCAGGTTTGATTCCCGGTGCCTGCCCATGCAAAAAAAAAGAAGTTATCTATAGCAACCCAAGTGTCTACTAACAGATGAATGGATAAATAAAATGCGGTATATCTGTACAATGGAATATTATTCAGCCATAAAAAGAAGTGACGTGCTGGTACATGCTACAATATGGATGAAGAGGGAAATAACCCAGACACAATAGGACAAATATTGTATGATTTCTCTAATATGAATACATGGAATCAGCAAATTCAGAGAAACAGAAAGTAGAATAGCGACTATCAGGGGTGGCGAGATGGGGGATGGGGAGTGATTGCTAAATGAATACGAGTTTTGGTTTAGGATTATGAAAATAGTCTGGAAATGGATAGTGGTGAAAGTTATAGTATTGTCAATGTACTAAATGTCAAAGAATTGTTCATTTAAAATGACTTTTATGTTATATAGATTCTACACAAATAAAAAATAAACTTTTTCAAAAATGCATCTGTATATTTTTTCATGCCTTGAAGGGGCAATGGATCCCATACTGGAAACACCAGTTGTTCCATTTTAGCTGAAACTGTACACCTGCCTCAAGGGAATGGTATCCAATGGTACACCCTGATTGTACCATTGGGATGAAGCACTTCTTCTGGTGACTCTACAAAGCATGAGATCATCGGGCAAACATCAACATATGAAAGGGGCTACTTCCGCTTCTGTCTAGTGAGGATTAACTGCTATTAACATGAACAACTCCAACCCAAACAAAATGTGAAAGACATCTCTTATAGGTATTGGACACAGAGGATGTAGGACTGTGATCCCTGAGAGAGGGAAAACCACAGATGAGGCCCATAGCTGCCCCAGCTGACTGCCTGAAGGGAGTTTCCTGGTCACAGCATCATCCCAAATCAAGCCCTCAGACCCACTGGGTTGAGGGACAGAGGCTGAGACAGCTGGCATTTGCAGGTAGAACACCAAAGATGAGGGAGAGGAACTGAGAAAGAGCTCCAGAGACCTGCAGTTGGTACAAACAGTGTAATAAAAACCAGATTGGGGGTGCAAGGGTAGTTCAGTGGTAGAATTCTCACCTGCCATGCAGGAGACCTGGGTTTAATTCCCGGTCCATGCACTTCCCAAAAAACAAACAAACAACAAAAATTCAACAAATGGTGCTGCAGTAACAGAATACTCACATCAAAAAATAATGAAATGTGACCCTGCCGTACAGCATACAAAAAAAAAAGCAGATCAGTGGTTGCCCAAAGGGAATAGACCATAAACCAGCATGAGGAAATTTATGGGGCTGATGGAAAATTTTTTTTTTTTTTTTACATGGGCAGGCACCGGGAATCGAACCCGGGTCCTCTGGCATGGCAGGCGAGCATTCTTGCCTGCTGAGCCACCATGGCCTGCCCTGTTGGAAAATTTTTATATCTTGATTGTGGTGGCAATTACATGGTGAAAGCATTTCTCAAAAATTATTGAATTGTGTGCTTAAGATCAGCTTATTTTACTTTGTGTAAATTACATCTCAATAGAACTGTTTTAAAATTGGGAACCATCTTAAAGAACCAAACAACATCACTGGTGGTCTTGAGATGTCTATACTTTATATCGAATGTTTGCCCTGATACCCTATGAATCACTGGCCTCTCCTTCATTGGACTACAGTTTTTGCTGCTCCAGTGTTTAACAATTTCCCTTTCCTGGACTTTGAAGCACCTTGATAAGCCCCATTGAGAATGATAGACGGATCCTTAAAGTTTTCAAATACAAGTCCTGTCACCTTGAACTTCAGGATTCTCTTTCCACACTCAAGAAATCGTTCACCCATGGCTGAGCTTCCCCTATTGCCACAGAATGATGCAACAGAGCTGTTTAATCACACAAAGCACACTGGCCACTGCCCCAAACTCAAATGGCTTCTTTGAGGATAAGTCTGTCAAAACAGCATAAATAGACATCCTGGACAGACATCTTCTTGTCCCATTAGCTTCTGCTTGGTACTTGTCCTAGAGTTATAAAAATGCTTTGTGTGAACAGGTTCCCAAACAATTGCCAAGGATTTTTCTTTTGACCTATTGCTGTGATAAATTCCATTAATGCATTTACTAATACTAAGTCATCTTCACATCCCTGAAATAAAACTGACTTGATCATAATGCATTGTTGTTTTAATATACTGCTGGATTAAGTACTATGTCACCTGGGATTTCTGCATCCCAGATGAAACAGCATTGTTTATAATGTATAAACAGTTTATTGAACAGTCTGAAGTCAGTGGAGCAAAATAAATAATTTTATGTTTTTCTCCAATCACTTGGCTTTTAAACGAATTCTGTCAAATCTCTTCTTCCTGCCCCACAAAGACAACTGAGCAGAGCACATGGCTTTCTGGTCACTTTTGGTTATTGTTCTAGTTTGCTAGCTGCTGGAATGCAATATACCAGAAACAGAAAGGCTTTTAAAAAGGGAATTTAATAAGTTGCTAGTTTATAGCTCTAAGGTCGAGAAAATGTCCCAATTAAAGCAAGTCTATAGAAATGTCCAATCTAAGGCATCCAGGGAAAGATACCTTGGTTCAAGAAGCCTGATGACGTTCAACATTTCTCCCTCAGCTGGAAGGCCACATGGCAAACATGGCAGCATCTGCTGGCTTTCTCTTGGCTTTACCAAAAGAGACTCTCTCCAAAATGTTTCCTCTTTTAAAGGATTCCAGGAAGCAATTCCACCTTCAATGGGTGGAGAGACACCTCCATGGAAATTATCTTTTAAAAGTTACCACTCATATAGAACATATGGAATAAAAATAAATAATAGGGGGAACAAATGTTAAAATAAATTTAGTTTAAAATGCTAGTGATAAATGAAAGTGAGGGGTAAAGGGTATGGTATGTATAATCTTTTTTTCCTGTTATTGTTTTACTTCTTTTTCTTTTGTCTTTTTATTTCTTTTTCTGAATTGATGCAAACGTTCTAAGAAATGATGACTATGCAACTATGTGATGATATTGAGAATTATTGAATATATATGTAGAATGGAATTATATGTTAATGTTTTTGTTTGTTCTTATTTTTTAATTTATAAATAAATTTAAAAAATAAAAAAATAAAAAAAAGTTAACAGTCATAATTGAGTGGGTCACATCTCCATGGAAACAATCAAAATGCTCCCACCCAGCAATATTGAATGCGGATTAAGGGACATGGCTTTTCTGGGGTCCACCACAGATTCAAACTGGCACAGTTATTAAAAAGTCCAAGTCAACTTGATTCTGTTTAAATCATCAGTCACAGCATCGGCAGCACCATGCCCAAGTCCAAGGATGTCAAGAATGTTTCCTGATGCAAAACTGCCAAGAAAGGGTGAGAACTAAGTATAACCCCATAGAAAGGCTTCAGAAATGTACAGACATCTCCAAATTGCTTTTGATCCTGTCCATGGCCAATGTGAGTTACAGTCAGCTAAAGGATGCCCAGAACACCTGCAGACACAGCAGATGTCCTTTGAGAAGAAGGTGATGATGGCAGCTTTAGGGAGAAACCCATCCATTGAGTAGGAAGACAATGTGCACCAAGCCAGCAAGAAGTTAAGGGAAGGAGTTGTTCTCCAGTTCACCAATCACCTAAAGAGGAAGCAGATGAAATTCTCTGAAATGAACCAGGTCCAGGCTGGAAACAAAGCAATGTTCACCCTGAGCCTGGACTTGGGGTCTCTGGAGCAACTTTCTCACTCCAAGGAGTCACAGCTTGGCCTGCCCACCACCCTCCAAAGAGGTGTGAGAGGAATGACTTCCTGGAGCACGCTGCTACTTGGACAAACCTTAAAAGCACAATGCAAGTCAAAGAAGCCAGGCACAAAAAACCTCACATAGAGTGTGATTCCATTTCCATGAAAGATCTGAAATAGGGCAATCTATAGAAAGAGAAAGTAGATTAGTGGTTGTTTAGGGCTTGGACAGGGGGATAGGAGAGGGATAGCTAAGGAGAGAAAGAAAAGAAAAAGCCATAGACAGAGCAGCCAGCAGCTCAATGGAACCTGGAAGAGAAGGGAGAGACCAGGAGATGCCATCATGTGCATTGCCGTGTGACAAATTAAGAACCAAAGATCGCTGGTCACCAGCCCCAGAACACCAGGCTTAGAGGAGAAATATTGCCTTGATGATGCCTTGATTTGGATTTTTCCTTACTTAAAACTGTGAGTGAATAAATCCCCGTTGTTTACGCCGAACCATTTCATGGTATTTACTTAAACAGCCCAGGAAACTAAAACACAAGGCAACCACAGTTGCAACCTCTCCCCCTCCCCCCTCCCTCTCCCCTCTCTATCTTTCCCTGACACGGCGTGCACGCACACACACACACACACGCGCACACACACACACACACACACACACACACACATTGACACTGTGCTGATCCTACCCCTGCCAAGATTGAGATCACTTGTTTAGTTTGGTTAGGCCCTGCTTTTTCCAGAAATAATTCAAGGAGGCTTCAAAC
>PVIY010052680.1:0-15058 GCA_004026745.1 Myrmecophaga tridactyla
CAGGTGATTATGATGTTGCCAGTCTGAGAACCGCAATTGAGACCACTGCTCTAAACTGAAGTACCAGCAGCTTCTGTAGGTGGAAACTTTATTGTGTGCCAGGTATTCTGCTGACCACTTGACTTGTGGGATAACCTTCTAAAGGAGTTGGCAATGGCCTCGATTTCTGAATGAGGAATTTGAGGGTAAGAGGTTAGAAGTGGTGGAGGTGGGTCTGCATCCACGTCTCTGGCTCTGGTGCTGACCTCTTCACGGCTCTGCCCTACGTTTGTGGTTCATCCACTCTAGATAGTGAGCTGTGTTACCTCCTTGGGAGCTCTTCTCCTTTATAATCAGCTAATAGAGCCTGCCTCCACATGTTCCTGCGCTGCCTCCCAGGTACTGCAGGTAACTTCTAACAGAGTTTTCCTGATTCTTGCCTCCAGGCCCATCTAAAACTGCTGTCATTCCTTTTGCTTATCTATGTTATAATCATCCAACACATCATTACCATTATTACTTTAAGCAGTTATTGTTTAGCTTAGTTAAAGATAAGAAAAGTAAAATATTTCATTTTACTTTTTTCCTTCTTTATGCTCTTCCTTTCTTTATCTATCCATATTTCTGATCTCTATAATTTTCCTTTAGGCTAAAGAACTTTTTTTTTTTAACATTTCTTGTAGGATAGAAAGTCTTTATTTCTCCTTCACCTTTGACACATAATTTTGCTGGATATACAATTCTAGATTGTTGGAGTTTTTTAAGTCTTTCCTTCCACACTTTCAAAATTTCCTTCCCCTTTGTTTTAGTTTGCTAAAGTTGGTGAAAAGCAATATACCAGATATGAAGTTGCTTTTATAATGGGGATTTATTAACTTACAAGCTTATACCTCTGAGGCCATGAAAATGTCCAAATCAAGGTATCATTCAAATGATACTCTTTCCTGAAAACCAGCTACCAGTGACCCTCAGTTCCTGTCAATGGCAAGGCACAATGCAGGTCTGCTGTTCTTTCCCTTCTCTACTGGGCTTCTTTGCTTTGAACTTCTTACTGCTTTATTTGTGGCTTTCTCTTAGGGCTTCTGTGGTTTTCTCTCTCAGCTTTTGTGTCCTTCTCTCTGTTTTCGTCCTCTTATAAAGGACTCCAGTGAAAGGATTAAGACCCAGTGAAAGGGGTGGGCCATGGTGGCGCAGCAGGCAGAGTTCTTGCCTGCCATGCTGGAGACCCGGGTTCAATTCCCAGTGCCTGCCCATGCAAAACAAACAAACAAACAAACGAAAAGACCCAGTGAAAGGATTATGACCAGTTGAGATGGGGCACACCTCAACAGAAATAATAATCAAAAGATCCCACCCATATAGGTCTACACTCACAGGAATGTATTAGCTTTAAGGACATGATCTTCTTGGTTCCATAAAGCCTCAAGCCATCATACCCTCTCTTCTAAACAAGAGCATGATTTCTAATGAGAAGACCAACCAGTACAATTCTTTGCCTTTTCCCTCTTAGAGGCAAGATTTTTTTTTTTCTTCTGGCTTCTTTCAAGATTTTCTCTTTGTCTTTGGTTTTCTGTAGTTTGAATATGAGCTGTCAAGGTGTGGGTTTTGTTTTTATCCTTAATATATACCCTTCTTTCTCTGCCCTGAGAACTCTGAATCTGTGGTTGGGTATTTGTCATTAATTTTGGGAAGTTCACACATTTCATCTTCTCTGTTCTCTCTAGTATTCCAATTACATGTCACGTCTTTTGAAATTCTTGGTTATTATGTTCTAATATTTTCTCTGTTCTTTTGTCTCTTTGCATTTCAGTCTGGGAAATTTCTATTGACCTATTACCAAACTCGCTTATTCCTTGGCAATGTCTAGTCTACCAGTGAGTCCTTCAATTGAGTTCTTTATTTTTGTTACAGTGTTTTGGTTTCTAGCATTTTCTTTTGATACTTTTTTAGCATTTACATCTACCTACCTATGTAATCCATCTATTCTTGTATACTATGCACTTTTTTCCATTAGGACCCTTAATATGGTTATTTTTATTCCCCTGTCTGATGGTTCCAACATCTGTATCATATCTGAACATGGTTCTGAAAATTGATTTGTCTCTTCAGATTGTGTTTTGTTTTGTTATTGTTGAAAGCTAGGCATGTTATATCAGTCAACAGGAATGGAAGTAACTAGGCCTCAGTTGGAGGAATTGTGTTAATCTGGCTTAGAATTGGGCTGTATTTAATGTGTGTGGTAGCTATAGGTGCCAGAAGGTTCAAATTCCTCTAGCATTGTTGATTTTGTCTCCCCTCTTGATTTTAGTTTTCCCTAAGTATTCCTTCTCAGAGAGAGCCTGTGTCCTGCTGTTCTCTCAGCTCTCATTCACTTATTATATTGGAGCCCTGTTGCTGCCATGGTGGTAAGGCATGGGGGAAGGGAAACATTCTATAATCTGATTTAAATCTCTATGTTTCAGTGGGCCTATGTCTCCAGCTGTGTTTCTCTAGTGGTGTGGTTTGTCCCCCTTGTCCCCTTCCCTCTTCCCTGGCTGCGGTTTCCCCAGTCTATTTCCTTGGAGCTCTGATTCCATTGACTAGGTTGCTATTCTCCCTCAGGTGAGACAAGCAGGCTGGAGGGGATGGGCTGGCAGGAATACCCTTCCCCCAGCTGGGATAGGCCTTTTTTATGGGGAATGTTCCATATACATTTCACAGTGGCTGGTCTTCCCTTCCCTGTGCAGAGTCCCAGGAGAGCTTTCCTAGTTCTCCATGAGAACTTTGGAGGTCTCTGGAGGTGAAGTCCACAAAAGTGTGGGGACCCTCTAAGACTGACCCCAGAGTTTCTCACTTTCACCATTCTAGTCCACAGTCAGCCTCCAGCAATGTGTCACAGTGACCATTTCACTGTTTCTACTGCCTAATGCTCCAGTGGCTTCTGCTCCTGTACCAGGTAAGCAGGTCTCAGCCGCATCTTTCTAGATATGCCTGGTGCTCGGATTTCAGGGTGGCAGGTTGCCCTGTGACCTCACATCTCTGATGGGTCCAAGAAACATCACTGATTATCAGTATGTGCAGCTTTTCTTATTGAAAGGATAGAATGATGACTTCCAAGCTCTTTACATGTCAGATCTGAAACTGGAAGTCTCTTCTTTATAATTAAAGGGCAAAGTCCTCACTTTTGAATATCTCAAAGTATATCACCTCACCTCCTTCAAATAATAATTTATGTGTTCAGAAACGGTGACTGTCAGCATTTTCCAAGTGAACAAGATGTTCATGGTTTTCTCCCTGAAAGCATTGCCTGTGCCTCTCCATCATCCCACTTGGTGAATGAAAGGTGGAATTGATTCAAAATAGCCTTTATTGGGGGTAATATTAAGGGGGGAAAGATCATAGGAAGTGTGTGTGTGTGTGTGTGGGGACATACTTCTCATTGGGCCACATATTTGAAAACTGTAGTCAATTGAACACGATACTTTCATGTTATTGAAATGACTATTTCTAGGCACCAGGTTCCATCTTCCTAGAAAAGTACAAGTAAAAATTTAGACCATATGCTGTATTAAAACACATCAATGAAAACACATTGAAATTTGGTATATTTTTGCAACATAGTGAGATTAAGGTATGTTATCATGAATGTAATACAGGTTTTTCCCCCACTCTTCCTTCCCCTAGTGACAACTCCACCTGCAGGAGCTATAATAGAGCCTTTGCTGATGCAGCCAGGCCCTCTCCAGGGCCTGCAATCTGAAAATTACCTGCAAGTTGGTAAAACAGTTTCTGGAGGCCCTTATCATCCTGTTAGGGCTTATGCATGTTTCCTTTGGTGGAGAAGAATAAAGCAATTAAAATTGGGCTGGGATCTATTTATACACCTGATAATGGTACATCACAGGTATGCCACCAGCGTTTAAAGGTATTGCCAAGTTCTGAGAGCACAGAGGCTGCAGGCTTTCCTGAAACAGCTATTCCTGGTGGGAGGGGAGATTGCAGAAGGGGTTAGGGATGCTCCCTCTCCTTTTTCCATGAATCATCTGCTCTGTGGGAAGGGATCTTCAATTGATTTATCTCAACAACCATGTTTAGGGGACATCAAAGGAAGTGGGTTACAGGGTGTTAGAAACCTGGGTGTTTCAGGAGGAAACAGGAGGCAATTGCAGGTGTTGTGGTCTTAATGAAACTAACTCAGATGGTGGCAGCAGCATTTTCTGATGCACAGCTGGCAGTGTAGGATGCTTGTGAAGCATTTTTAGGGCTCTGTGGCTTCCCAGACAGTAGGAGTTGACTTTGACTAATTGGGTTCTTTAATGAAACCCAAACACACTTCTTCTGACAGGCTGTAATGAGGGGCATTGACTTGAAAAATCCAAAATCTTGATTCCTATCTATCTTCCCACCTAGTTCCTTAGGGTACACTTGAAGCCAGTCCAGCCACAGGTTTGCCAACTTATGCCCCATCTTCCCCCCACACCACAATGGCGTGTTCTACGCTAGCTAAATGATTAAAGCAAAGGTCTAGCTAGGTATGGCATCAATAGAAAGCCACAACCAGTTACCTTGGATATCTCAGATGAATGTGCTCTGGGGAGGGGGGCATAGTGATTTGAATTATTGTTGCATTTTGAACTCTTTTATTCAATTGCTTCACTGATCTATCCATTTGGATGTCAAGTGTGCTTCGAAATTAACACATCCAAAATAGAACACTTGATGCTAATCCCTACCATCTATTTCTCCGCCATTTTCTCCATCTGTTCACCTACTGTTCCTCTCTCTGGAGTAGGTTCTCTTCTGCTTTTCAAATGATGGATATCCCCACCCTGCCCCCATCTCCAGGTCTCATCAAAAATGTCACTTCTGCAAAGAGTTTTCCTGACCACCTGAAATGAAGCAGCTGCCATTATATCCTTCATCTTAGCACCACATCTATCACAATCTCTAGGTATTTTGTTCATCTATCTGCTGATAGTCTGTCTAGGAAATCAGTCCTGAGAAGATGGGAATAGTCACTGATTTCATGCATCGTTGATCTCCTACTATGACTCCTTCCTGCCCGCAACACAACAATGCCTGGCAGATCATAAGTGAGCAAGAAGTACTTACTGAAAAAAAATAATTAGAAGTTATCAATCTGGTTTAGATTATTTTGATATTAATATTCCCCATATTTGCATAAGGTTGGACAATATCCCAAACTTTCTCCTCTGCATGGTCTTGCTAGATCCTTCCAGAAACCCTCTGAAATGGGAATGGGGCAGCTGGGCACTCAGAGTTACATCTCATTTCAGGAGGAGAAAGTAGAGCATGAAAAGGAAAGGGACACCTAACCCTTACATTTCTGTGTGAGGCTGGGAGCTTTGAGGATCTGTTTCATAAATAATTAAAGAGAAGGAGAGAAGGTAGAGGGAGAGGAAAAGAGGTAAGGATGCAGCCAACGAGAGAAAGGGGAAAGATGTGTGGAAGAAAACAACAGAGTATGAAAAATAAAGACAGGGAGTAGTGGAGATGTAGAGACCCAGAGGGTCTGGCGAGAGAGAGTAGAGGGGTGGAGGGTCTCTAGGCTGAGAAAAGGAGAAACCCACCAAGGAAGGGTACAAGGCATTGGTGCTTTCATAGTAGGGTAATTGGAGCTTCAGACTCCAAAGGGCCCCTCCAGAGTTGTCAACCCCGTGCTGAGACCAGGGTCTGAGCACTGTGACCTGCTCACAGCCTGGCTTTGGGCTGCACATGTCCTCAACAAGTAACATGTGTGCGCGCTCATGGACGAACTGACCGGTGGCATGACCCACAGACAGATAAAGAGCTTGTACTTCCTGACCACAGGCCATGAATTAAGTGCTTTTCCTATTAGCATGGTGGTGGCAGCCTCAGCGAATGATACTGAATAAAGACATTCTCCTGTATGTGGGAGCTGAGGCTGCCTGGATGTGTCCATCCAGTTTGCTTGTTAGTTGAGAAGAGTTCAGAAGCTCTGTATGTGTGTGTGTATTTGTGTATGCATTCCTGTGTGGTCTGTGTGTGTTTGTGTCTACATGTGAGTGTGTGTTTCAGGGGCATCCTCACATTCCTGTACCCCCTGCCACGTGTTCTATTACTCTCTTTCTCTAATGTCAGGAAATACTATCAGGCTTCCCAGGACACGGTTCCCAGCCATATGGAGATCAAATGGGTTCCCTGAATGTTTAGTGTTCTGTGGACACACCCACCCACACCCACAGCCCAAACGCATGATTTTTCTTTGTTGATAGTGGAGATATGCCTTTTCTTCCAGGAGGTGACCATTTTTGGGTTAATGGTTTTATAAAGCCCACGTGACAGTGAGTAGGCTTTTTAAGGATTTGGATTATCTGGATAATGACAATGAGGATAATTGACCTGATGATAATTAAGAGGACATGTGAATATCAAAACTAGGATGACAGACCTTTCTTTTAAGATCACCCAGGCTGACATGATGTCCAGGGGTATGATTCTCCCTGGCAACGTGGAACTTGACTTCTGGGGATGAGCCTGGCCCTGGCACCATGGGATTGACGATGCCTTCCTGACGAAAAGGTGGAAAAGAAATGTAGCAAAATAAGATATCAGTGACTATCTGTACAAATAGAGTCGAGAGGCTATTCTAGAGCTATTCTTATGGAGGCTTCAGCTAGATATTGCTAATTGCCACGGTTTGTCAAACCCCAACCAACATCATTTCTCCCAACCCTGAAGAACACCCAGGGCTCTGCCAGGGACCTAGAAAAATTTCATGTATTAAGATTACTTTTCAGAAACCTAAACCCTTCAGGTGGTTCCTAGGCTAGGTAAGTCCTGAAACCCAGAGGGGCCAGCCTCTCCAAGGACATCTACCAGTTCCATCCCCTATCCCATATTGTCACTACACATTGACATTCCTTTTTAACATGGAAAAGGTTAGAATGGGCATAATCCAAATATCCCTAAAGATTGAGAAAAGGATTAAAGAAGAAGGAGGAGTCATAACACAGCAGATAGGGTTTAACAAACGAGTAGGACTACTGAATCATTATATTCTTTTTCATCTCTAGTGTCTTAGGGCAGCTAGAAGGAAACACCTGAAATTGTGCAACTGTAATCCATACCAAACTTTGAAATCTGTTCTATAACTCCTTGTTAAAATGAACTTTGAAATTTTTTGATTTTTTTGTATATATGGTGTATTCCACAATTAATAAAATAAAACACCCTAGTTCCCTGTTCTCTTTGCTATAAGAAAAAGAGGAGAATTTCATTTCTTCAGGCATATTTTCAGGTTATACAAAAACAGAGTATCTTTGACAATTCTCTGCACCGCCCAGTCTCTGTTAGCCACATCTTGCTTATGAGCTGGATGTGGAGGCTTGTTTATGGGATTTGGGGGTGGGTGGGTGCCCAGCAGGAGGGAAAACAAAGTCCATACCCGGTTGCTGACAGGGCTAGAAGGATGCTGAAACTCGATCGCATCAAGACATTTTAACTTTCTTTTTCTTTTAGAGCTTGAATTAAAAAGTGAAGCGAATGTAGAGAAATCCATTAAGCCAGATTAGTATTGAACTCCAGTCAAGTCTATCACCTACGGTCATTAGGACTAGCTCTGGGTAGAACTAAAAGGAAAATAAAGTCTGGTTACTGCTTCTCACATCTACATTAATCTAAATTACTTGAAAGATTAAAAAAAAACAAAAACCAAAACTTAAGTGGTGTTAGACAGTGGAGCCAAGATGGAAGATAGAAAGTGTGAATGATTTCTTGACAAGTTAGAACCAGTGGCCCCGGATGTCTTTGTTTTGAGAATTGAAAGGGTGTTGAGTTGAAGTGAATGCTCCTTAGAATCACAGCGGGAGGGGACATGGCTCACCCCAAGGGAACAGAGGAGAGGCCAGAGGTCCAGGATGATAAAATGCAGTGACTGCTGGGCTAATTAATAATGATAATCGTGAGCGGCTGAGAGGGGAGAATAGAAGAAAAGAAGCAGCTCATATTTAAATGCCCCACAATTCAGAGAGCAAAGTCCATGTCTGCAAGCAAGTAGATTTCACATGAAATGAACTGAAATGGGAATTGGACTTAGTATTTCACTTTGCTTTGGTCTTAGGTTAAGTAATTAAAATCAGCAACAGGTTCTGCTTGAAAGCTAGGGCTTTTGAGCAACGGCTAATTGTCATAGTGGTGAAATTAGGAGATGATCAAAGCAGATTTCAGAATTTCTTGCACAGAATGGATTTGCATGAAATTCTATCCTCTGGTACCACAAACTGCATAAAAGGTAAAATTAAACTCAGCTAATTAAATTAAGTATGAATTAGCTCATATTTTTAATTTATAGGCTGTGTTAACATTTATGGGGAACTTGTCATAAAATTTATAGGTTCTATGCATTGGAAGGGAATCTCCTGGTTGGTCAGTCACCCCATTAAGTGCATCACTTTCCCCTTTAAAAATTCCCTAAAAACATCACTGTCCACTCTCTGAACACTTTTAGACAGGAGAGTTACCACTCCACACCTTCATTCTAAAACAGAAGTGGGAATTGCATTTAGTGAGTAGAGAGTGATATGTTGGCAAATTCAGGGCAGACATTGGGAAAAAAGAAACATTTAGGAAAAGGGAGTTGCCAGGTGGGTACAGTTTAGTGCCCATGCGCGGAACAACTCAAGTAGACGGTGGTGATGCAACAAAACAGAGGGCTGCGTACGGCCACACCCACAGCAGTGGTGTGGGAGGAAAGTGGGAGAAGGTGGACCTCATGTTGTGAACGGTGGCTTCAGCTAACCAGCTTGGATTTCCAGCAAGGACTGGCTTCCCTTTCCCTTGTCTCCGTCAATGAGGCTGAACTCATCCCTAAGACACAGAAGGAGCAAAAGCGAGATTTCAGAAGCCTTGCATTGTTGATGGTTTGGATCACCGCAGTGGTCCCCTAATTTGTCTCATCCCATCAATTCTGCAATCTTGCCCAAATTTTATCCATTCGTCAGCTCGAGGATAGACATTAAAAAAAATGTTCAAGGACTACTTTCCAAACAAGATGCATAGATCTTTATTTTTATTTTTCTTTACAATTTTTTCTTTTATTTTTAAAATACCAAAAAACACCAAAGAAACGCAAACATTCCTATTTTGACCATTCCGTTCTACATATGTAATCAGTAATTCACCATATCATCACATAGTTGCATATTCAGCATCATGATCATTTCTTGGAACATTTGAGATGCATAGATCTTAATTGTTAGTTCAAGCAGTTTTGCCAACTGTATGCACCCATGAAACCCTCCCTCATAACAAGACATAGAGCACATCCATTGCCCCCCCAAAATTCCATAGTCCCCTTTCCAGTTGATCCTCTTAGCCTCAAAAGGCAAGTCAAGTACTTTCTGATCTCTGTCACTATAGATTAGTTTATCTTTATTAGATTTCATTAAATGGTATCATTCAGAAGATATTTTTGTGTGTCTGGCTTTTTATGCGATTCATCCATGTTGTGTTTTAGTAGTAGTCCATCCCATTTTACTGCTGAGCAGCATTTTATTGTATGAATATACCTCGATTTGTTCATCCTTTGACCTGTTGATAGACATTTGCATTGTTTACGGTTTTGGGCTATTTAATATTCATATTTACATTCATATCAAATATTCAAAAAGTTGTTATGAGCATCCTTGTTACATCAGTTTTTGTGGATGATGTTTACATTTTTCTTGGCTAAATACCTTGGGGTGAAATTGCTGGACTATGGGGTAGGTGCATTTTAAACTTTATACAAAATTGCTACATAGTTCTCCAAAGTACCTGTAAAATTCTGCACTCCTACTAGCAGTGTCTGAGAATTTCAGTTGCTCTCCATCCTTGCCAACATTTGGTATTGTCTGTCCTTTTCATTACAGTCGTATGTGTGGATGGGAAATACTTATCAGGCACTTTTATCTCTTCCTTTGTGGAGTGTCAAGTTTTGTCCCCAATATTTTTTTTATGGGCAGGCACGGGAAATCAGCGAGAACTCTGCGCTGTGACCCGCCCCCCACCACTTTAATTGAGGTGTTTGTCTTTATATGTGTTGTGAATATTTCCTCTTTTTCTGAGGCTGTATATTTATTCTCCTAATAGTGTTTTTATAAAGAGCACAGTTTTTTATTTTGATGAATCCAGTGTTATTGTTTTTTTCTTTTTGTGCATGTTCTTCTTGCCTAAAAATCTTGACCTATCCCGTGTTTGTGAAGATGCCCTGTGTTTACTTCTTAAAGCCTTATGGTTCTAGCTTTTGCATTCAGGTTTATATTCCATCTCAAATTATTCTTATTGCTGGTGTTTGGTATGGAGTAAAGCAGGTCAAGGGTTTATTTTTCTCCATTCGCTTGTTCCAAATCAGTTGTTGAAAATGCTTTCCTTTCCCCATTGAATTGCCTTAGCACTTTTCTCAAAAATGAACACATGGCTTTGTTTCTGGACGTTTTTATTCTGCTTCACTGATGCATTTTCTATTCTTAAGCCAGAATCAACCTGTATTGATCATTATCTGTATGTAGAACTTGAATCAGAAAGTATAAGAGCTCTAACTTTGTTCTTTATCAAGATTGTGCTGGCTATTCTAGATCCTTTGCAGTTCCATACAAGTTGCAGCATCAGCTTTTTTGATTTCTGCAAATGGTCTGACAGGATTTTCACTGGAATGTTTAATAATCTCTAGATCCATGTGAGATTAGTAGACTTCTTGGTAATATTAATCTTTTAGTCCATAAACATTCACTTAGTTTCTTCTTAATTTGTCTTAGCAATGTATTATAGTTTTCAGTGATAAGGTCTTACAGATCCTTGTTAGAATATTCGTAGGTATTTGATGATTTTTGAGGCAGTTATGAATCTTGTTTCTAAGATTTAATTTTCCAATTTTTCATGCTTGTATATGGAAACAGAATTGAGTTGTAGGTATTGACCTTATTGTCTATAACCTTTCTAAATTCACCCATTACATTTAGTAGTTTCTCTTTGTAGATCCTATAGGATTTTTTTTTTTTTTTTTTGCATGGGCAGGCACCGGGAATCAAACCTGGGTTTCTGGCATGGCAGGTGAGAACTCTACCTACCGAGCCACCGTGGCCTGCCCCCTGCAGGATTTTTATAATGTACACAATTACATTGTGTGCTAGCAGATGCGGGTTTACTTGCTGTTTCTCAATCATTATGGCTTTTATTTCTTTTCCTTGCCTTATTGCAAGAACAAATACCTCTACTCCAATGTTAACTAGAACTGGTGGGAGAAGACATCTTTTCTGTTCACATCTTGATGTAATGGAGAAAGCATTCCTTTTCCATTAAGTAAGGTATTAATATCAGGTTTTTCATAGATGCCCTTTATCAGATTTCAGAATTTCTCTATTGAACTTATTTTGCTGAGATTTTTATAAGATCATGAATGGATTTTAAAGTTTTTTAAAAAACATTCTCCTTAATTTTGTTAATATGGTAAGTAATATTGATTGAATTTTGAATGTTCAACCTATAAGGAATTCTGGGAAAAACCCTACTTGGTAATTGTGTGTTATGCTTTTTGTATATCATTAGACTTGATTTGCTAATAGTTTTGCACTTACATTTGTGAGACCAATTTGTATTGGTCTATAATTTTCTTTTCATTTGGGCTAAGAGTTAGCTTTTTAGGATGGCTTGTCAGATTTTCTTATCAGGATTATATTGGTCTCATAAAAGAGATTGAACAGTGTTCCTTTTTTCATTTTTTATTTTTTGCATGGGCAGGCACCGGGAATCGAACCTGGGTCTCTAGCATGGCAGGCAAAAACTCTGCCTGCTGAGCCACCGTGGCCTGCCCAAAAGTGTTGCTTTTTATTCTGAAAAATTTTGTGTAAACTTAAAATTATTTCTTTAAATGTTGGATAGCATTCATGGTTGAAGCCTTTTGGGCTAAGAGTTAACTTTTCAGGATGATTTTGCTTATAAGTTGAATTTCTTTAGTAGATATTGGGCATTTAGATACACTCATTTAGATACACTCATTTAGATACACTTATTGTGTCATTTTGCTGGCTGTGCTCTTCTAGGGATGTTTCCATTTTACCTAATTTGACAAATTTATTGACAAAAAGTCATTCTCCTAGTTATGATTTTAACGTCTGTAGGATTTCTAATGGTGTCTTCTCTTGCATTCTTGATATTTATGTTTTGTGTCTTTTCATTTTTTCTTAATCAGCCTTGCTAGGAATTTATTAATTTTATTATTATTTTGAAAAAAGCCAGCCTTTGCATTTTGATTTTATCTATTGTTTGTTTTTTTCTATTTCTTTGGCTAATATCCTTTAAAAATTACTTTCTTTACTTTGTTTATTTATGTTTGTGTTCTTTTTCTAACTACTTAAGGCAAAAGATCAGCTTGTTGATTTTAAGCTTTCCTTTTAAAATAAAATATACATATTTGAAGCTGTAAATTTCTGTTAAACACTGCCTTTGCATTATCCTAAAATTTTGCTACTGTGTTTTTAAATTTTTAATCAGTTGAAATATTTTCCATTGTGATTTCTCCTTTGAGTCACTTGATTTCCAAAAATTTGAGGATTTTCTAGATATCTCATTTTTTTCTTAGTTCCTGCCGTTTTAGTGAATGAATATACTGTGTGTTTCAATCCTTTGAAATTTACAGACTTGTTTTATGACCATCTTTGGTCCATCTTGGTGAATGTTCAATATTTACTTGAATGTATAAGTGGATTGATAGTATTGAGCAAATATTTTATGTCCTAATGGGTTTGTTCTTCAGTTGTTCTAGTAATTACTGAAAATATGGATTTATTCTTTAGTTTTTCTAGTCATTCCTAAGAGAGAGGTGTTAAAATCTCCAACTAAGATGCCAATTTGTCTGTTTCTCCCATCTCTTCTTCAATTTTTACTTAAGTTTTTTTTTTTACTCGCTTGTCATTTGCATGCACGTTTAGGATTGTTATAACTTATTCATGAATTGACACTTGGATTACAGAACGTCTGACAAAATTTCCCATAATCTTCGACAGTGTCCTTTAGCATTTTTTTGTTAGTGCATATCTGCTCTCAGCTTTTGCCTGACTAAAAAAATGTCCTTATATTACTTCATTTTGAAATATTTTTTCCACTGGATAGAAAATTCTGAGTCAGCACTTTTTCTTTTCCTTTTAGCTCTGTAAAAAATGTCTCACATTTTTTGTTCTCCATAGTCCTATTGGGAAGTGAGCTGACACTTCCTTCCAAGTTCTCTCCACCTATCTGCTTTTAAGGTTTCCTCCCGCTCTTTGAATTTCAGCAGTTTGATTATGATGTTCCTGGTTGTAATTTTCTTTTATAAGCCCTGCTTGCAGTTTGCTGAACTTCTTGGATCTCTGGGTTGATGTCTTTCATCATTTAAAAAAATAATTCTCAACTATCATCTCTTGAACTATTTCTCTGCACCATTCTTTACTTATCTTTTTGGGACTCTAATCATACTCCTGCTCAACTGTTTTGTATTAGTGCTTCCTTAGTTCTTAGTTATTATCTTCTGTTTTTGTTTTGAGTGTTTTTCCCCTGTCTGTTTCAATTTGTTAGTTTTTAATGTCTTCTTTTCACATTCACTGAATCCTGTCTTCTGTTTTGTCCAGTCTTTTGTTAACCCTGTCGAATGACATACTCAATTCTCACATGATATTTTTTGTTATAGCATTTCCAATTGATTATTTAAGGATTTCGTTTCTCTGCAAAAATGATCTATCCATACATGTTGTCTGCTTTTCTGCAGAAAATAGTTTTAAAACTATTTTTCTTTTGGTATATTAAATTCCTTGTCTGCTAATTAAACAATTGGATCATCTATGAATTTTCTTTTAAAAACTTTTTTGTTTTGATAATGGGTCATTGTTTCCTTTTGATGTCTCATAGTTTTTAAATTATCCCAGATATTCTATGTAAAAGAAAGCAGAGATTGAGTGGCCCCCACCCAACATGCCCCTTCCTTCCTCAGGGTGGGTGATGTGTGTGGGGGGCTGAACTGATCTAATCTGCAGCAGATCGAGGTCTGGGCTTTGCAATAACTCAGTCCCTTAGGGGATGCACTTAGTTTAGGTTTCATCGTGTTCTCACCTCTCTGATGGATCTTTAGAAACTATTATTTGTGGCATATCTGCCTTGTTCTTTTTGTCATGCTGGATCAACTCTTTCTTGTAACCTCTGCCTGCTTATGGTAGCTGACTCCTATTATCCTTGCTGCTATTATGATGATGATGATTTTACCAACTGTGACAACTGTTTTCGGCAGTGTTAAGTAATTAAGCTCTAACTTAAACGTGTAGATGGCTGGCTGTGTGTGCGCCATGGGGAAGAGGCTGTGGAACCAGTGGGCTTCGTGAGGAACTGTGCTCACTGTTTCTCATTGAACAAGGTAATGATTTATGGCAGGAACTGTTGGATGCTAATTGGTTGCCATATCTATTTAACAAACTGTTCTACATGAGGAAGCTGTATCTGTCATTCTGCTGTCACCTGAGTAGCCCGAGGCCAGTGCTGAGTCCACACCATGGGGTCAAAGCAAATGCAGTGAAGCTTTAGCATGACAGCCTCTGGGGAATAGAGCCTGGGACCTGAGTAGGGGCATAAAAAGGGGCCGAGGGGAGATCTTTGCAGAAGGATTTAATATTGACCGTATTTACTGGGCACGCTGTGTTCCAGGAGCTCTGCCAGAACCTAATGGGGATTCTCTTGACCCAGCCTCATCTCAACCCCAGGAGGCGTTACTGCCCTCGGCCCTGCTTCGCAGGCTCAGACTCACAGAGGGCCACTAGCTTTCGGGAGTTGGTGTAGCTGGTGGAGGTGGTGGAGTGCGGCTTTGACTCTGGTTCAAAGGAATCCTGAATAATTCTAATTTACAGATGAGGAAATGCAGGCACTGCGGCTGGTCCTGCCCATCAGATGGTGCAGTTTACGTAAGGAAAGACGGCATTTGTTCTGCTTTACTTTTCTGTCCCCTGTGCCTAATGTAATGCCTGGCACATTGTAGGGTCTCAGAAAATAGTTGAGTGAAGAAATGAATTTATCAATCATGCTGGCCCTGGAAATGCTGGGCCGACAAGCTTCTGCCTGT
>PVIY010052681.1:0-15102 GCA_004026745.1 Myrmecophaga tridactyla
AATCCAGCCCTCGTTAGGTTCTTACCACCAAAAAGATTATGGTCAGATCTTGGTGCCGGGTCATGTGTATGCTTAGCGCAGCCAGGCAGACCTAGTTTACCACTCACTAGTTATGGGAACTTAGATGAGTTATTTCATCTCCCTGCACCTCAGTTTGCTTGTCCATTCAATGGAGATGTCTGAGCCGCTGTGGCAGGGTTGTCATGAGGATTAAATGAGTGTGGCCGGTGTGCACGGTGGCGGCCAGGGCCAGGCCAGCGTGTGGCACCATGGGCATGACTTCAGGCTGGGGGCAGCCGGCTCCCTCCAGCCCTGCGGGAGCCCTGGCTTCAGGGAACAGAGTGCCCTTTCACTCCCTGGCCACTGCGGCCACCACCCCTCCATCAGAGTGCTGCAGAGCAAACATCCCTGGGCAGGTCCAGCTTTTTCCTTGGTGACAGCCCCTTGGGGCAGCCAGGTTTGGGTTGGCAGGCAGGGCGGGGGCCTCAGCTTTGACGTGAGTGGGAGTCACCGGGCCCTGATGCAGCAGGCCGAAGGGGCTGCCCCAGAGGCTCAGGGCCAGCTCCTAACCCCCAGTGTCTGGCAGGGCCGCACCCCCGCTGCCTTGGGCTGGTAGAGGGAGGGCACTTGGCACCAGGTGATCCTCTAAGACATCGGCATGCTTGTTATTCCCATTTTACAGTTGGGGAAACGGAGGGAATGGCACCCCAGCTCTGGCAACCACCAGGCACATGGGAAGGCAGAAGTGCCTCCTGATTTGGTTCTCTAGTGAGAAGATCCAAACCTGCCCCCCAGGAGGGCCTCATCTCCAGAAGACCCCCATCTAAATGGACACATTGGACCCCAAAAGGGCCAACGTGTACCCATACAGGTTTAACGGGCATCTCCCTGCCAGTGGGGCAGGCAGGATGAGTCAGACAGTCCCTGAAGAGCCCGGGTTTGAATCCCAGCCAGCACCAGGGAAAAATCATACAGTCTCCATTTCCTTATCTGAAAAATGGAGGGATAAGGAAAATTAAATAAAACATCATGTGTGAAAATGATTTTTAAAGCTGGGTTGAAACTTGGAAGTGAAAGTTTATTAACACTCCTGAGCTAAAATCCAAGCCTCTGCCACTGAAGCAGAAAATGAGGCCACAGGGAGAAGGTTTGAGGGACTTGGGAGAATCACACAAGGAAGGGTGATGGCCTGCTGGAAAGGGGGGCACAGTGGGACGGGGTGGGTTTGTTGGGGGAAGAAGATGTGGGGCAGAAGGCACATCCAGTTGTCTCCACTCATCAGTTAGAGAAAGAGACAGAGGGCCAGAGGGGCCCGCCCAGACTGTGGCAGCACTAGGACCCCAGCTCGCTGGGCCTCAGTTTCGCCCTCTGTCGGTCACACAGAGGGGCTGCTGGGGGTGCTTTGCTTCTGAAGTACAGGTGCATCATTTGTACAACGTGCTCCCCTCGTCTCATGAACCCAAGCATCCCCTGAGCTGGGTGGTCCTCTGAGGAAAGATACTTCATCTCCTACCAAGCGGAGTTGGACCAACCCAATTATTTTGGTCAGGCTGGGCCAGAATAATTTGGGAAGGGTCAAATCTGGGAATCCCTCCCTGCAGGGTCCAGAGACCTCTGAGAGGAGGTGGACTTTGGAGAGGACAGCAGCTCTGCATCCGCTGTGGGCAGAAGGGGCCTGAGCCCGGAGCAGCTGAGGAGAGAGAGAGAAGCCCCAGGCGGACCCTCTGGCATTCCAGTCTCAGGGTGGGGCCTGTCTCAAGGAATGAAGCCAACCCTGGAGGCCTGAGGGGAAAAAGAGGAGGAAGAGAAGGCAGCAGGGCCTGCTGCCAGCCAGGAAATGTCTGCCCACTGGCATCAGGCTCTCTCGAGCTAGTGTGCTTCCTGTAGGCAGCGCACCCAAGCCCATGACCTCACCCCTTAGACATTCCGGGACAGCCCCCCGTTCCAAGTAGGCCGCCCCATTGTCCTCTGGGACACAGCACAGGGGCGGCACCGCCGACCTTTCGGCATCCAGACAACATTCATTCATTCAACAGTGTTTACCGGGCACCCACTTTGTGCGGGCACCAGGCCAGGTACATGGCATGATAAACTTGGGAGCTCAGTGACTAATGGGTCGACATTTTGCAGCCAGCATCCCACCCCTGGAGAAGATGCAAACTTCGCTGCATGCTCCTTTCGGTCAGACACCGAGACTGTCACCGAAGAGAAAGAACTAACTCCCTGCTCATGCCAAGTATCGCCCTGAGGAGCTGCGTCTGGTACTTTGGTTAAGTTTCCCAACAACCGATAGGATGCCGTGGTCCCCAAGGACAGAGGTGGACGCTGAGTCTCAGGGAGGTGACCGAGCTTGGTCACACAGTGAATCAAGACTTAGACCCTGTCTTCCCTGGGCACCAAGGCCTCAGCTAGGGAGACCAGTACAACCAAAACCCTGGCCTCAGTTTAAGCCCAGGCTCACCCCCTTCTAGTCCAGTGGCCTTGCACAAGTTGCTTGGCCCCTCTGAGCCTCGGTTTTCTCATCTGTAAACTGGGGCTCAGGTTGCTGTGAAGGTTAAGTGGGACAAGCGATGTAAAAATCCCTGCCTGTTGGCTGAGGCAGAGGCTTCAGGAGCCCAAACTCAGAAGTTTCATCCCACAGAATTCGGCGGTCGAGCAAGACTTGGAGAAGTCACTGAGTCCATTCCCCTGCCTCCTGGCCTC
Source organism: Myrmecophaga tridactyla (assembly GCA_004026745.1). Classification (NCBI taxonomy): domain Eukaryota; kingdom Metazoa; phylum Chordata; class Mammalia; order Pilosa; family Myrmecophagidae; genus Myrmecophaga; species Myrmecophaga tridactyla. Next base: position 2,704 of record PVIY010052681.1, read on the forward strand.
CTCACTCTAGGTCATCAGCAAGAATTGATGGAAGGAGGCAGGGAAGGAGGGGACATGGAAGGAGGGGACAGGTGGGGAAGAAGGCAAGGCAAGGAAGCTGCAAATGAAGGAGAACAAGACACAGCACCCCTCTCATGCTTTCTCTCCTCCCTCTAAAACCAAACAGCTGGGGGCCTGGGTAAGGGTCCTGGTTGCCAACACTACCTTGGCCTGTCTAAGCCTCAGTTTTGCGCTCTGTTCAATGGGGCCTGTTGATAAATGGAGTGATGGAAAGGTTGCACAGGTGCTGTTTTCCCCATGGGAGCCTGGAATGGGTGGCACAGCAAGCTTTTAGCTTTGACTTCTGTCCTGCCTTCCCTAAGGGGACTTGGCTTTCCTCCCTTCCCTCCTGGGCATCTACTTCCAATGCCCGAAGTGGCATCAGAAAGAGAGGAAGCAGTGGTTCTTATGAAGATCCCAACCCCAAAGAGCTGAGCTCAAAAACCCGACTCTCCCTTGCTGATGATGTGAGTTACTTTTCTGAGCTGCAGTTTCCTCATCTGCAAAATGGAGATACAATACCAACCTCCAGAGGTGAACTCCATTCAATTACCCAAAGTAAATACTGCCCAGCAGAGGGGCGACCCATGACCAGATGGCTGCCCCTTAGGAGAGGGCAGCCCTGAGGAGCGCCTGGACATGGGTGACAGCTCAGAGTAGCGGGCAGATGTTTCAGGATGAGGTTGGGGAGAGATTTTCTAGCACCTCCTAAATGCAAATCATCTACCTTATTAGTTACTCAGATGAAACCCAATTCATAGTGGAAAATCAAGCTGCTCCAAGAAGGGGTATGACTTTCTGGCCACAGAATGTTGGGCAGGATGGGGTAGAAGCCCAGAAAGAGGAGTGAGCTGGCATATGGGCTCTCTCCCAGGTTGCCTGCCGTGGTTTAATCCCAGTCAATGCAACAGAAACTTTTTAGCTTCTACTATGTGCAGGCACCATGCTATACACTTTGTAACATCAGGCAAATCATGAATTACACATTAACTCTGCCCTTAAGATCATCACAAGTGAGTGAAAATAATTAATGATAATATAGAATAAAATATCTTCATGCCCCCTGCCTCACAGGCACCTTGCCCAGAGCCTGGCTTGTACTGTTCAGTGCATGTCAGACTCAATGTAACTAAACTACAAAATAAAGGACCACACCTAGAGCGGTGGGGCATTTTTCCCTGAGGAGGGATCATTTACACAGGGCTTTGACAGTTGCCTAGGAGTCCTCTGCAACTCCATTTGTCCACTGCTCCTCCATCAATGCTGATGAAGACCACGGCAAGCCAAGGCCCCAGTTTTTCCTCCTCTCCCGCCCACCCAGCCCTCATCTGAACTCTGAGGAGTCTCCGGATGTGAAGAGGAAGTGGCCCGGCTGCGGAAGGCAGGCTCATTTCCAATGCGGGGCCGGGCCGCCAGCCCCGGGTCCTGTTTACACAGCAAGGCGGACAAGCAGATAGAACTTGGCGGCAAATGTGCTTCTGCCTCTGAGAACAGAAGGGGCTGGCAGAGCCCGGCCTGGCCAGTTGTGGGGAGGCCGGTGCCAAGGGGAAAGTCGAATGTAAAGAGCGTTTCCTCTCAGCCAGGCAGCCCCAGACTTTTGTCTCCAGTCTGTGAGCAGTTCCTCCAGTGATTCATAATCAGCGGGAACTTATAAATAAACCCCACCTCAGCTTTGCACAGCCGCCCAGGGGAGGGGGGAGGGGCAGCACAAGGCCTAAGACAGGCTCAGAGCAGCCTACGGGGGTCTGGTGTGCTCCACCCAAAACGATGGGTGATGCTGGCTGCGGGGCAGGGGCACCTCTAGCTTTTTCCTCCAAGGGAGTTGGACTGTTGCCAGAGGTCACGTTTTCCACCAGCGATCTCGGGAGCTTGGTGGCCATTCTGGAAGAAAGAACTCCAGAAGCCTGGCTTTTCATCTACTCCCCAGGAGGCAGAGTGTAGTAGAGAAAACTAGGTAGAATTTTGAAACAACTGATTAAAAATGTTTTAAAATATAATTTCACGTGTATAGAAAAGTTTCAAGAATAGAACAGAGAATTCCCATATACCCTTTAGTCAGATCCATCCAAGTACTGACATTTTGCCTATTTGTTTTGCTACCCTCTCTCCCTTATGTTGTTTTCTGAACCACCTGAAAGTAGGCTGTAAGCATCACCTCTCTACCCCTTATGACTTCAGTGCATATTTCCTGAAACAGCCAGTGTTTGGATCCCTGCCTGACTGCTTACTGAGTGTACTTCTCGGCAAGCTGTCCTCACCTGTGAAATGGTGCTAAGAAGGTCCCACCTGATGGTGAGGATGACGAGAGGTAACAATCTATTTGCAGTAATAATAATGGGAATCATAGCTTACTATCATGTGGGAAACATCTTGTACATGTTATGCCTTTGATCTGCACAACATCCCTCCTATTCTAATAAAGAAACCAAGGCTCAGAGAGGGTGTGTGACTTGCAGAAGGTCACACAGCAAGTAGACAGAGCTGCTAGGCTTCACTGTACACAGTAAGTCCTGAATTAACCCTGACGCCTGTCCTCTTCCCTATTTGCTGGGTGATCTCAATCAAGGACTGGGCTTTCTAGGGCCCCAGCCTCCCCATTGTGTGGGTACAGGGATCTCTGAGGTACAATGCTAGATGATTCTCTAGCAGCTCAGCAGTCAGATCCCTGGAGACCAGGTGGGAAGGCGCCTTTCCCGTGGCAGGGTCAGCGTGGAAGCTGCCTCAGCTTCCTCTGAGTCTTCTGGCTGCCTCGTGATCTGGGCTTAAAACTCTCAAGCAGGTTGTTTCTGGAAATTCCGGGAAATCGGGCCAGAAGACTGAGCTGCGGCAACTGCTGGCGCTCCTGCAGTGATGGGGTCTGGCCACCAGATGGCACACTGCAAGCCACCAAGCTCTCAAAGAAGAGGCTGTAGGGTTCTCGGTCCCACTTTGCTTTAGAGCAGCTGCTGTCTTCTGGGAGTGGCCACACCATTATCCAGTTAGCTTTGGGTCAGAGCAAGGGAAACTGAGGCAGGAGGTGCAATGACCTGTCCCGGTCACTCAGCCTGTACTTTATGCTTCTTGGGGGCCGTTATCCTCTTTGAGCAAGATCCCTTATGAGAGTCTTGCTTGGTCTCTCCCAGCGACCTCGGTAGAATTGATGGATTTCTAGTCCAGTGGCCTTGCACAAGTTGCTGGATTTCTCAGGGTCTCGGTTCCCATATTTGCAGGAAGGTATCAGTCAACTCTGTTCGGCTTTCTTCTGAGTGCTGAATCAACACCAAGCCTCAGTTTCTGCATCTGTGAAACTGAAATAATATTTCTTGTGTCTTGTTTAGTTTTCTAAAAGTGATTTGAGGCATTAAACCTGCAGGCTGAAGTCTGGCCACCTACAGGTGAGCTCTGGGTCTTTGTTCTCCCGGAACAGCCTCTGCTTAGCTGGCATCAGAACTTAGAGTGTGATGAGACCTCGGGGCTCCTCTCACCTCCCCCTTCCATTTCCTCATGGAGGAAAGGGAGGTCCAGAGAGGGCCGGTGATTTGCCCAAGGTCTCACAGCCCCACCTCATCAGCCTCCAGAGCTGGGTTCTATTAACTCTGGGCATAGCTGTCATTAACCCTTCTCCCACCTCTGCCCAGATGCCCAGAAAAAAAAAGCCCATACAGGGAAGGCAGAGAGGACCCTGCCAGGGCTGGTCCAGGAACAGGAATGGGCACATAAGGGGCCACTGCAGGGGGGTCCAGTTCAGACCCAAGGAAACTCCCTCTTCCTGAGGGGCTCCCACACTGTGCCACCCTCCCCCCACCCTATGGATAAGCCCCTCAGGGCTCACCTGCGCAGACCCTGGGGGGAATATTTTTGAATGTTTAAACACTCTCCAAGCAGTTGCATTTCTATTCATGCAGTGTATGTATGCTTTTATTTATGAAATAGAAAGGCTTCTGTTCTCTCTTAATTAGTGGGCTCATATAAACCCTCTCCCCCAACTCAGGATGTAGGGGGCAAGGGGAAAAACCAATAAAAATATAAAATATGGAATTCCAGATGCACTGAGCAGGACCAGCCTTCGCGCCTGAGGAGAGGGAGGAGCACATGACCCCAAATTAGTAACTATCCAGGACCCCAGGCTGACAGCTCACATATTTTGGGAAGAGCATGCTATTGATTTGAACTCAGTCACACGCCCACTGTAAAGGACAGGTGGAGTGCATTTCTTTGAGTAAGTCTGAATGGAGAAGGAAAGCGGGAAGTCCTGGTTGAGGGGAAAGCAGAAAGTGAAGGAGTGTGCACAGAGAATGAAAGTCTGACAGTATTGCCCACAAACCAGAAGGAAATGGGGGATTTGCTGGTTGTTACCAGGAGAATCCTGGGCTGCAGGGGGCACAGAGAACCCAATTTCCGTGAGTCAGTGCTTGTAAGTGAGGGGAGGTGGAGGGTGGGGGGTGGGGGTGCAAGGGACCCACCGTTTCTGTAACCCAAAATTTCCCCAAGAGGAAGGGCTGGCCTGTGGGCTCAGCATGACAGCCATCTCTCTGCAGAGCCCTACAACTGCTCTGGGAATCAGGCACCGTCAGCCACCCCCATTTCTCTCCCAGGAGGTGGAGGCCTGGAGAGTGGCAGGTACTTGCCCAAGAGCACTTCCCTGGGTCACTGGCAGAATGCCTGGAAGAACCGACATCTACTAGTCTGCTGCTTTCTCTTCAAGGGAGACCTGAATCTAGATTCAGGCCCACTGGATTCCTGGCTCTGTGACCCTGGACAAGTTACTACCTCCAAGCCTTCATTGCCTTAATGTGGAAAATGGGGTTCATAGCACCTAGCTCCTGGGGTGGGGAACAGGATTTGCTACTGTACGAAAGGGCTGGCACATAAATTAGGCAATCAGCGATCATGGTATTACAGAGGGGTCAAATCTCACTTGGGGCAGAGTTCTAAAGGGAGCTTGATGCAAAACAAATTCTGTTTAAAAATCCCTTAGGAAGACACCATAAAGAATTAAATCCTTGGTGGGGGGGGGTTATTAAATTAAATCCTATGGGGGGGAGGGGTAACCACCCATTGGAGAGCAAGAGTAAAGCTTTAGGGTCTCCAGGAGCCATGTGAGTCAGTGAGGCACTGAACAGAAAACTGTGCGCAGTGGAAAGGGTACTAGGGAGGCTGGGCAGGTACTAGAGCGAGCTAGTGTCAGCTCTGGCAGGGCCTTGAATGCCAGGCCCAGAAGGCAGGAGGGGTTGATGTCGGAGGTGTTGATTTTGGCAGTGGGGCGGCTAAAGGGAGGTTCCATGCGAGTGTGCAGGTGAATTTCCACCCACGCCCAGAACAGTTTGTCTGGAGGAGAACCCGGGCCAGTTTATGGTGCCTGGCTGCCCCTGTGAGGCCTCTCCCGGCCCAGCGCCTTCCTCTCCCCCAGCCCGCCTCCTCCCTGGCTGTCTGGCAGCCAACTGGATTTTATGTGGGGAATTTGAGGAATTTGCAAAGGCAGAATGCAAATGGCACAGTTAGAGATCTCCTTGTCAGCCTCTATGGGGAGCAGCCCCTCTTTGCCTGCAGGGTGGGGAAAGAGGCATGCCTGGGGCCTTCTGCTTCTGGGTCCTTGTCCCGGTGTCCAGTCGCCCGTGGCCAGGGCAAGTCCCTTAAATCCCCGGGCTTAGGCCCCCGTCCGTGAACAGGGATCCACGTCATTCCACGGTGGCGCGTCCCGCTCGGCAGCAGCGACGAGGCCTGTGCCCGTCGTCTTACCGACGGGGGCACTGACATCCACGAGCACACTTGTCCGGGCTCCCCGGGCAGACCCTGCCGCGGGGGGGGCGGCCGGGCCGGGCAGGGGCGCCCCGAGGGGCTGGGGACGGCCCCGGGACCCGCCCGCCGCGCCCGCCGCCCCCTCCCCCGGGCCTGCCGGCTGCGGGCGCCGGGGTCTCCCGCGGCCCCGGCGTCTGCGAGTCTCGGCGGCCCGAGCGCCGGGCGTTATCTGCGCTGGCCGGGTCGGGCCCCTTCCCGCCTTCCCGCCTTCCCGCCGGGCCGGGCCGGGGCCGCCGTGGCGACGCGCAGCTCCCGCCTGCCCCGCCGCCCCCGCGAGCGAGCGAGGGGCCCCCCCGCCCTCACCCCTCCCCGGGCTGCCCCTCCCCCGAGTTGCCCCCTCCCCGGCCGCACTGTGGGAGCGCTGGCCCCACGGGGCACCACATCAAAAAAGGGTTATTGTTAGATTTGCCCTTTCCTTAAAAAACAAGCCAGACCATGCTCGATCACATTTTGGTCACGTTCTAAACAAGTTTCACAATGAGAGGCGAAGTTCTGCAAAACAAAACGAGAAACAAAAGCAACCCCCCCCCGACTATCACCAAACCCACTATACATGAATGAACAGTGTTCTAATAACGAAATCAGGACTGTGTGGGGAAACCAAAGTACTTGCCCACCAGATTTCTCTAAAATGCTTCTGACCTGGGTTTAGGGTGATCCATGTGGCACCTCCTGGAACCTCAGTTTCCCTGCCTGAACGTCTGAATCTGCAGGACACAAAGCTCCCTATAATGCTGGTGGCAGAGGACACGGGGACAGCCTCTTGTAGAAGCAATTTGGCAATACACATGGAAAGCCATGCAAACATTCATGCAATCTCACCCTGGGGATGTATCCCAAGGAAATAGTTCAGCAGCAGCAAAAGAAAACAACAACAGCAAAAGCACATCGGTTCATCAATGAGTTATTTGTAACAATTAGTGAGCATAACTTTCTAAATGAAAAATCAGAAAACACCAGTCACACCGAACTGTGTTTGAACCAGCCATGGCCACCTACAAACCTTGGGATTGCTCATTCTCATTTCCCTGCCTGGAAAGTGGTTAACTCCACCACTTTTGCAGGATTCCAGAAGACAACCTGTGAAGGCATCTAGTTCAGGGTCTGGGTAGAGGAAGGACTTATTTTCCTTTTAATCCATCCTTATAGAAATCAAAGTATGAACGATTTCAAATCACAATTGTAAATACTAGAGAAATGTAAACACTATTAAGACTCCGGACTTTTGAGTTCTACACTTTAGACCATATTAGAATCCAAGCTTTGCCACTTAGTTATTAGCTGTGTGACCTTGACAAAAGATTTTCCCTAATTTGTAAAATAGAGATAACAGAACCTACCGCATAGGATTGTGTGAGGGTTGAATGAGTTTATATGTGCAAAATTTAGGACTGTGCCTGGCAAGCAATAAACACTCAATAGCTGGGAACTAATATTACTATTATTATTATTATTATTGGAAACAATTTCAATGTCCAAAAATATTGAATTAAATAAGTTAATATATCTTTCAGTGGAATATGATGCAGTCTTTTAAAAGAGTGCAATAGATGGATCTAAGCTAATGAGAAAGTTTGTACATGATAAGTGGAAAAAACAGGTTGCATCTGCCTGGATAAATGACCCAAATATAAAAAAGTAGACAACAAAAACATAAGGTGACTATTTAAGGACATTTTTGTATAATCTTGGGAGGGTCTTTTCAAGTAAACCAAGATCCCAGCACCATAAAAGGAAGAAGGACAAGTTAGACCATATAAAATGTTTAAATGTCTGTAGGGTAAGAGACTCCGTAAACAAGTCCAGAGACAATAGTAGATGGGAAGAAATATCTGTTATATATATGATAGATAAAGGGATCATATCCTTCATATCCAGAATCTTATAGATTAATTGAAAAAAGTCAAACAGTAGAAAAAGGAAATGTAAATCAGGAGAAGAAATGCAAAAAGAGATGTAAACATGATCAAGGCACTGGGCCTCCCTGGTTGTTGGGGAAATGCAAATAAAAATATAAACAAAAATATCACTTTTTACCAAGCACTAACTATGAAAATGGAAATGGACCTGCTCTATGCCCTACCAATCCCACTTTCAGAAATCTATCCAATAAACGCACCAGTCATCAAAAGCCATGCCCGTGGATTTTTACTGCAGCGTTGTTCATTGTGACAATCAAGGTGGTCCCTCTAGGGGTATGGGTGGATGAATTTGGCTACAGCCATCCTGGGGAATATTAGCTCGTTGAATCTATATGCGGTGACTTGTCAGTTGTCTGTGATATCCTATTAAGTAGAAAAAAAAAACAGTTGTGCAATGCAGTGTGTAAAGTATGATCTCATTTTGCAATAAAAAAGAAAGGTGCGTGTGAGTGTGTGTGAGCTGGGGAAGAAACCTTCAAGCCTTCACCAGGGTAAAGAGGTTGATTATGCCTGTATGAGCCTGAAGAAAGTGGATATGCCCTGAAAGAAAGCAACAAGTGGTTATGCCCATTTTTCTGTTGTTTGACTTTTCTCAACTTGTAAGAATTCTGTGTTCCTAGGAGGCATATGAACGTGCCCTCCCTCCTTCCCTGCTTATGACCCTGAGGAACGGCTCCCTCTAGCATGCTGGCTCCCTAGATCTCCTGGTGACAGGAAGAGAGGGGTGGTCTTTTTTGGGTGATGTTTTGCTCGTTGAGGTAGCATGCGTTGCTGTTGTAATTTTAGAAAAAAATGCAATTAAATAAGTTCGATCACACACAACAAAAGAAGAAGTTGCAAGCAATAGGTACCCTACTGCTCAGTTTTGTGAAAAATCATCTGGGTTTGTATCTATATAGGGTTAGGGCCGGGAGAAGACGTGGCTGAATGTTGGAGATCACTTCTGAGCATGGGGTGTGCTAGAGGAAATTTTTATTCTTACACATTTCTATTGTCTGCATTTTTTTTTTTTTTACAATGAGCATTGTTACTTTTGTAAGGACAAAACAATAGGGTATAAAGTGGTATTTGTGTACTATGAGTGCAAGGAGGGAATATGAACAAGGACCCACAGTGGGTTAGGATGGCCGGACCCTCTCTCCGGTGTTCTAAGGTGATACATTCCATGAGGTAAATTCTGCCTTGCAGGGCCGATGCTGGGGAAGAGACTGATTTGGGCCCCAGGAGGCTCCTGTTAACACAGCCTGAGTAGGCGACACCGCCCGCCCACCCGACCCTCCCCCTCCCCCTCCCCCTCCCCCAGCGGGCACCTGCCCCACGTCGGCCGGCTGGTGGGAATGATGCTTCCTTCTCTTTGTTCCCCTCCCTCCCTGCCTGCCTTTCCTCCGTCCTTCCCCCGCCTCCGTCCTTCCCTCCTTCCAGCCCAAAGCAACTGCGGAGCGGCCTAAAGTCCTGGCCCCCCGGCCTTCTCCTCTGGGGAGCTACGAAGGGAAGCAGCGGGCCGGCCGCACTCGCCGGGCCCGGGCTCGGGCTCGCCTCCGCCTCCCCGCGCCGCCCGCCTGGGGCTGCGCGGGCCTCGCGTTTCTGGGCTGGAAGGGAACCGAGCCTGTCCAGCTCCCTCTCTCCAGAGCTGGGCTCTTCGCTTACGGCCCCCCAGGCCCGCACGGCGCCAGGTGAGCGCCGAGTGCGGCCTCCCGAGAGGGCAACCCTCCGAGCGCGGAGCTGCCGGCCGGCCGGGGCCCCCGTGCGCACCTGGGCAGCGGAGGCCCGGGCCCCGGGAGCTGCGGTCCGCACGCCCGGCCCCTCCCCACGCCACGCCCCGGCCCCACCCGCACTGCCTCGGGCTCTGCTCTGCTCAGTGCCCCTGGGTAAAAGTCTCCTGACCGACGCCGTTCGGGCAGGTCACCGCCATCGCTGTGATTGTGTTAGCCGTGGGTCTGATTGTGACAGTCATACTTTTGCTCAGAATGAGAGACGAGGCAAAGGCTTCTAAGAGGCAGAGTATCCCCGGTCTCAGATACACAGAGAGTGCGAGGAATCCTGTGTGGGTCTGAGGAGCAGGAAAGCCTTGAATACACGATGGATTGCATCATGCTGTGAGGAAGGGCATTCTGGGGGATTGATCTGCACAAAAATGGGCATGACAATGTCAGCCGACGCTGGGCGTCCTTTACTCTGTGCCAGGACAGTTCTAAGCACTTTATATATATCAACTCATTTACTCCACTGGCAATTCTATGAGGTAGATACTCATATTATTCCCACTTTACAAAGGAGGAAAGTGAAGCTCAGAGAAGTTAAGTAACTTGCCCAAAGACACACAGCGAGAGTGAGGAGACGCTGAAGCCCCATGACTCCGTGTTGGAGAGGCGGTTGTGTGTGCTCAGGAGCACCTTTAGCATTATTTTATTTATTTTTAAGCAGAAGGGTCAGCCATCCTTCAGAAGGCAGGTCATCAGTCCTCTCCGAGCTGTGCCTATGAAATAGGTGCAGTGATTATTACTCCCTAATTACCCTTTGTGAGCCTGCCCCTCTGTTGACAGCAGAGAGATCAGGCTCACTGGGGCACAGCGTGGAGGAGGGTGGAGGCACTGTTCCCAGGTGGTCCACCCCCCCAGCTGCCCAAGGCTAAGCCCTGGCCTTTCCCCAGCCCCAGCCAACCCTGTGTCCCCTGCAGTGCTGCCCCACCTTGCCGGAGCCAGTGTGGGGAGGCCGGGGAACAGCCGTGACCCAGTCTCCCAGGCAAAGACTCTTGAATCCTGGCTCCACCCTTACTAGCCAGGTGACCTGGGGCAAGTGCCTCAACCTCCTTGAATCTTCGTTTGCTCCTCTGAAAACAAGGAATGATAACAGCAGTAGTCGCTTCATTAGGTGAGCTTAGGATGCGAAACAGTGCCAGGTACACAGTAATTGCTAGGTAAGTGGGGACTATAGTTCTGTTTTTTTGCACGGGCAGGCACCGGGAATCGAACCTGGGTCTCCGGCATGGCAGGCGAGAACTCTACCCGCCTGGGACTATAGTTCTTAATATCTGACAAATAGTGATGGCGTGCTCTATGTGCCAGGCACCACACTAAGCTCTGGGGACACGGATGGAAGAGGCAGGCTCCCCGCTGTCCCGCTCGTAGAGGTCGGGGGTTCTGGGTGTCCAGTGTCCAGCAGGGTGACCAGTGTCCTGCTTTGTCTGGGACTGAGGTTTCCTTGGGCATGGGCCCAAACTGGGGAAGTCCCTAGCAAAGGGGCAACTGCTCACTCGATCGTCCAGTTGGGGGACAGATGATCCAAGGGGCCTTCCCAAGAAGGCATAGTAATGAGTGTCACAGTAGAGACAAGTTTGGAATGCCGTGGAAGCACCCGGCAGGGGCAGACTGAACCCTGGGGACCAGGGAGGGCTTCCAGGCGCGTTTATGCTGAGACCTGAAGGATGAAAAAGAATGAGCTGAGCACAGAAAGGAAGTGGGGTGGGAGTGGGTGGAGGGGAGTGCGCCCCATAGAGGGATGGCTGTGGGTGAGCTGGAGGTCAGTGGCACACGTAGACTAAGGTGTGCCCAGAAACACTGACCACACGCACAGGGACACCCCATGCGCATGCGCAGGCATGGAGTTGGCGGGGGTGGGCTGGGGGCAGTGTGGCAGGAATATATCCCAAATCACCTCTCATTACAGTGGTTGCCTCTGGGGAGAAGTACAGGGAGAGGGGAGCCTAGAGATCAGGGATAGAAACCCTAGGTAGCATTTTCTTTCTTTTTATTGGGGGGTGGGGGTGGGGGTGGGGAGGGGCAGTGCATGGGCCAGGAATCGAACCCGAGTCTGCAGCCTGGCAGACGAGCATTCTACCACTGTATGCATTTTGAGCTGAGGGAATGTGAAACCTCCTCCTAAAGGTAAAATAATCTCCAGGAGCAACCACATGGGCCTGTGCCCACCGGTCCCATTCCAGCGGGGGGTCTAGGAGGGGGGCGTCCGGAGGGCCCTCTGGCAGGGGCAGTGCCCAGCCTCGGGGGCACCAGGCTGGCCCAGGAAGGGGAAGAGGCCGCAGCCGCCGTGTCTGCCGCCTGGGCCAGCTCCGGCCTCCCCCTGGGCCTGCCGCAGACAGAACTAAACAGGCTTATCAGCTGTCGCCGCTGTGTCCCACCCCTGGGCCGCCTGGGCTCCGGCTGCTGGGAGAGGGGCTCCCAGCCCTTTGCCAGAAACAGCACTGGCCCAGGATGGGGGGCCAGCGGGGCTGTTTTCCCGGGGGCCAGTCTGGGAAAACTGGGGGTGTCTGGTGAGTACATAGGGCTGAGCCTGGGGACCAGGAGTTGCTTGGTCACAGACTCGCTTAAGGGAGTTAAAAGAATTAATTTGGGGGGGGGTTATTTTTAAATTAGACAAGTGATCCAAGAATGCATTCTCCTTGTGAAATAATCAGGCAACTCTTCAGAATGGGAATTGTAAGTTTCCCCCTCAGGAAACAGACCTGCTGGGTGTCGGAACTGGCCTGTAATTTACACCATACACGGCCTCATTCAATCCTCAGGGCCCCCTGGGAGAAGCCCACAGCCCCTCCCCCTCAGAGATGGGGAAACTGAGCCCAGAGCGGGAACGTGATGGCCGAGTGTCGTGTGGCCTCTCTGGGCCTCAGTGACCTCATCTGGGCAATGGGGTTGGAAATTCTGGG
>PVIY010052682.1:0-15092 GCA_004026745.1 Myrmecophaga tridactyla
AACCCCTGACACAGAAACATTTCATTTTGTATGCTCCCTGCAGCAATGGCTAATAACTCACTAGTAGTCCTGGAGAGGAATGAAAAGCTCCCAGCAGAGTTGTAAGCTACTGCAATAACATCTAGATATGGGTGCGTGGAATTACTTCCTGATTCTGCTGGTGCTTAACCTTACACAAGAGATTTCCTTTATCAAACAACTTTAGTCTACAAAACTTCCAAATATTACGACATTTGCACAATTATAAGAGGTAATTAAAGGGCACACCTTCCTAATAACGATAAGTTGTGCAGGTTTATTTCCCCATTTGAATGCAGAGCTTATCTCCTAAGTTTCTCTTAATTAACTTCCCTAATATCTGGGGGACCACATTTTAAAGGGAAAATTGAATATGTAAGTATTTTAATCATCCCTAATCCTTTCATATGTCTAATAACTTTCCAAGTTCCCTTTCAATATTCCTTAGAAGCCTAGATTTACAACCCATCAATTACATTTTACTGTTTTCTATGCATTTTTCATCACTTTCCATGGAAACAATTCAAATTCAAAAAATGCCTATTTAAAACCAGAATAACAGGTGAAAATAATGTCCAAAATCTGTTCCGACCTCTATCACTAATAGTGATAAAACATTGTTAAGTTAAAATCAATATAGATAGTAAAACATTTAGTGGTATATTCATACAACAAAATATTACACAGCATTTGAAAAATTCAGGAATTTTCCTGTCATTAAAAAAAATGTTGACAATAAAATATATAGGAAAAAGAGCACATCTCAAAGCAAATGTAATATTAATTTAATTACAAAGGGTAAGATAATAATTTTACAACAAAGAAGCCTGGTAGACTTCACCTTAACAAGTGTCCTACCATAATGGGACAAATTGAAGTGTATACCATGTGACTGGATACAACAAGGAGCACACAACATTCCTTCTCTGACAAACCTGCCAAGCATATATAACCTGTACCTAATCATGACAAAACATCAGACAAGCCCAAAGTGAGGCACACACAATTAGCCTACTAGCCTGCAATCTTCAAAAGTAGAAAAATCATGAGAGTTGGAAGAAAAAAAAAAGGAAGTGTCACAAATTGAAGGCAACTAAAGGGAACTAATGAATACAACACAAGATTACGGACCTGTGGCCTTTTGCTACAAAGGGAAAGTGGTGTCCAAGGACTAGATCCGAGATAATCACCTATGTGGATCTCTGATTTTGATGGGTGAACTGTAGTTAAGTAGAAGATCCATTTTTTTTTTACAGAAAATGACAATAGTGTGGGGAGATGATGGGGCATCATGTCACAATTTATTTTGAAATGGTTCTTGAGGAGATAAGTCATTTTTACCATTCTTGCAATATTTCTGTACCTTTGAGATTGTTAAAATAAAAAGGTAAAAGAAATTAATGATCCTATTTAGCCTGGTAACCTGATGACTGAGAAATAAAACATGACTAAGTTTCCATCCTTCTGCTCAGAAGTCTGTTCATCTATGAGGTACTCCTCACCTGGAAAGTTCAAGGGATGCTCAAGGATTGCATTCCAGTGGTTCCCCCTGGGTCACTGGGCAGGAAAAGCAATGGGCCTTAGGGCTGGGAGGAGGGACATTCCACTGGACCCATCCCACTAGCATCAGGTGGCCTCGCTCCTGCAGGCAGCAGCTGATTCCCCCCATCACTTCTCAGGGCAGACCCAGATCCTCTTCTAGTTCCAATTCTGGTCCTAGTTCTAGTTATAATTCTAGTTCTACTCCTAGTTGTACTTCTAGTTCTACTTCTAGTGCTAGTTCTAGTGTTACTTTTAGTTCTCCCCATGTACACCTGAATCATCACTTTATAAAACTTTACTTAAGAACAACAGAAGATCAATGAAGACAATATCTTAACAACTACTAATTTCTGTTTGTCCGTTTTATGTACTGTGGGTCACATTTCATTCTCTTTCTATGTAACTATCCTGTTATTGCAGCAGCACCATTTGCTGATTTCTTTTTTTTTTTTTTTTGGTGAGGGGGAGTGCATGGGCTGGGAATCAAACCCAGGTCTCCCACATGGTGGGTGAGAATTCTGCCACTGAACTACCCATGCGCTCCCTGCAACTGTTATTGTAGCAGCTATTTTGGGGGCATGTAGAAGGCAAATTCAGGAAGAATACCTCTGTCATGGTCAGGTTTATGTGTCAACTTGGGCAGGTGGCAGTGCCCGATTGTCCGGTTGGGCAAGTGCTGGCCTGTCTGTTGTTATGAGGACATTTCATAGACTTAAATCATGATCACGTTGGCTGCATCCACAGCTGATTGCATTTGCAATCAGCTAAAGGGAGTGTCTTCTGCAGTGAGTGATGCTTAATCTAACCACCGGAAGGCTTTTTTATTTTTTTGCATGGGCAGGCATCAGGAATTGATCCTGGGTCTCCAGCGTGGTAGGTGAGAATTCTGCCACTACTGGAAGGCTTTTAAGGAAGATTCAGAAGACGGTCACTCTTTTTCCTGCTTTAGCCAGCCAGCCTCTCCTAAGAGTCTGTTGAGGACCTTCACTGGAGCTACTAGCTTACAGCCAGCCCTACAGACCTTGGACTCTATAACCCCATGGTTACTTGAGACACTTTTATAAATTTTATATTTATGGATATCTCCTGCTGATTCTGTTTCTCTAGGTCCTAGCTAATACACCCTCCTTCCAGGAAGGCAGACCTCACAGGACAGGGGGACATTTCCATCCCTAGTAGGAAACCAGGAGCGTCTGCCTGAGGGAAGGTCTTTGACCAACAAGCAATTTCACTGCAGAAAGAAGAGTGGGGCCTGCTTTTCCTCCAATTTTGGCCTATTACCTTTTCTGGCTACCTGACAGTACATAAAACATCCATTCTTTGGGGAAAAGTCCCTATTTTCACTCAAAACCGTAATTTAGCTCCTGTTGCAAAAGAAAGGTAACAATTTATATTTTCTTGTCTAAAATAGTCTACATTTCTCAAGTTTTCAACAACGGGCATATATTCATAATCATAAAAAGTAATTTAAAATAAATCAACTACCATTAAATTTGAAAGTAATATTCAATAAATAGTGATTAATAGCTTTGTAACTTTCCCTACAGCACTAATCACATTTTAAAATGAGTAACTGCTCTCATGTACTGTAATTACTAGCACATTTTGTCCAGATACCTTTGTTGAACCAATTGTGCTTTACTTACATCTCATAAATCTTATAATGAAGGGCATCCTCTCAGCAGAAAGCCTGCAGCATTTGAGAAATTTCCACTGATTTCTAAAAAGTATGCTGTGGTGACTTGGAATTATGTACCCCATAAAACCATGTTCTTACTCTTACTCCATTTCTAAAGTTGTGCCCCCATCGTAAATAGGACCTTCCGATGGTACTTCAGTTAAGGCCCAACTGAATCAGGATGGTTTTAAGCCTATTGCTGCTATCCTTACAGAGATGGCCACAGAGAGAGAAGACAGCAGTGGGAAATCAGTGGAGCCCTGAGGAGAAAGGAAAAGACACTGCCATGGGACAGAAATGCCAAGGGGTCCCAAAGATTGACAGCCTCCCAGAAGATAGGGACCCTGTAGTGAAGCAAGTCTTCTAGCCTCTGGAAACATGAGCCAATACATTCCTGTTGTTAAGCCAGCCCATTGTGTGGTACTTGTTTAGCATCCGGGAAACTAAACCATATGCCGTATCTGACATTTTACTGCCTTCTGTTACTGTGTGAATTAGAGCTGTGTGGAGCCCTTGTCTATACTTTTATGTCTATTTCTCTGAATGGAGGCATCTCCACTCTGCTGTGGTGACTCATGTAGCTATAGGGTGCCAGGCTGGGATGCTGGGATTCAGAGATAGACCATGACCTGTCATGGTCAGCTGCCCAGACATGGCCAAGATGGGCCAACAATGGAGCTAAGAATGAGTGTCTGTGAGAAAGTCCAGTCTACATTCCAGGCAAATGAGAAGTGTATTACATACCCTACTCTGGAAGATACTGTCCACACTTGAGGCACTATGGAAAGGGCCATAATATCAGAATTTACTCTTATTAGCCTAGAACCCCCAGTCATTCCTTGACCCCCAGTCTCATTAGCGCAAGTATGAGGCCAATCTAAGATGCCTAGAGCAGTTAGGCTATGGCAGCACCTTACAATGTAACATTTAGTGAAAGCTGCATTTAAATCTTCCGTATTTTAATAATGAATTAGTACCCTGTGCACTTAATTTTTGGCCCACAAACCTACCAAATGTTAGGTATCTTATAAAGAGTGATTTCTTCTTTTTTCCACAATGGGACCTCCTTGTTTCCTGGGATGAATAATAGTTGACTGCCTTCTGCCTACCAAGAATTGTGTTATAACTATTGGGCATAAAAGACAAAACAGAGTTATCATGCAATATAATGTATACCTTAGGGAGGCAGTGTAGGGTGATGACAGGATGGGTGGGGTGGGCCCTATATAAATTAGAATGCTTTATCTGCAAATAACAGAAATCTAAGGCTTTGTGGCTAAACAAGGGCAAGCCCTGGATGACGTAACAGGAAGTGCTGGCACCATGGCTGTCAACCACATGACTCTACCTCCCCTTCTCTGTGATTCTCCCTACTGTGTTGGTTTCTTCATCAGACTAGTAACAAGGAAGCTGCAGCAGTTTTGGGGCTCGCTGAAAACGAATGATGGCTAAAGAAAACAGAGAAAATATTGCTGGCAAATGGGATGAGATTTACATTAATGATTAATGGTTTTCTGCAAGTTTCAAGAACCACTCCTTACAATTAATGTGTAATACACTCTATTATTTTTCTATTCTATCTCATTTTTAAAGCTTTCTGGTCACAGCAAACCACCTTTTATTCATGATTGATCATGGGCTCGTTCTCTGAAGGTTGAACAATGGTAGCTGGGGCTTATCAGCATCACTCCTGCATTCCCATAAACTGCATGGCATTGGACAGAGGTTGAGAGGCTTCAGGGAAGAGAGCATCATGCTGTCCACCACAGGCTGCTGACCTGAACCAGTGGAAGTATTTGAAGCAGAATAACATGCAGAGAAGTTAAAAGAGTTTAGTAAGGCCAGAATGTAGAACATGACATCAAAATGTGTGAGAATAGATCCTGAAAGGAAGTTTATTCTGAAGTGAAGGGAAGCACTGAAAATTTTAAAGCTCAGTGATAATAATAAGGAAGATAACTCTAGCTGTAGTGGAAAGAAATGTCTTGGAAAGATGACCCACCTTGCTGGGTCTTTGTTGCATAAGGTGGGCATGAGTGTGTGGAAAAAGAGCCTGGAAGGAATAAAGAAAGACTCCTAGGGTCTGTAGAGCAGAACTGGGTGAAGATCAGTGCCACCCATTGAATTAGGGAACACAAGACTATCACCTGGTTTGAAGAGAAAAAATATGTGAATTAAAATTTGGAACATCACCTTTCTTATTCTTTGGGACATTGGGAGTTAAATTAGGTAGTAGTGTAGATAAGGATTTGGAAATTGTAGCCTATAGACAAATATAGAATTAACCTGGGAGACTATGCGGAGTGAGAAGAGTCAAAGGGGGTACACTGAGGCATGCCAACATATAAGGGTGGGCAGAAAAGTAGCACCTGCAGAAGTTGGAAAGGAAGAGCCTCATGGATAGGAGGGAAAGCCTGACTATATTATGGCACCGAAGCTCATGGAAAAGAACATAAAGGAAAAAATCAGGGTACGCTATAAGGAAGCGAGTGTAAGAACAAAAATTACCTATCAGATTCAGAGAAAATAAAAGACAGAAGGAGAGAGAGCTTGCTAACCTCCTTGGGAGAAGAGGTCCACTACAGCCCATATGACCCCCGAGTGTTGAGAGGATGCATTAGCAAGTGAAGATGCACATAACTTCTTAACACTTGGCTTTGAAAAGGAGAAATAAGAGAAGGTATAGGTGGAATGTGCAGTTGAGGGAGGACATTATTTTTAAGTTAGAAGTGACATGTAAATAACCTAAGCGAAAATAACAGCATACCATAGCCCCTAAGTAGCCTGGTAGGCACCAAACATGCCCTTAAGATATTTACAATCAGACAAATCAAAATGAATTGGTGTTTGAGTTTTTTCTCTTCCTCATATTCTGCCCAGCCCATGTAGGTGGCTGTATTTTCAAGAAGAAAACCCTTCTCCTTCACTGCCCTGATTTTTCACTCAGAACAAGTAAGAGCTGAGAAGCATTTTTATGTTTCTGCAGAAGCAATGCCAGGCACTCCTACAGGCAGAGGAGACAGTCAACCTCTGTGAATGCTAAAGAAGCCCTGAGGCCAGCAAAGCCTCTGTTGGCAATGCATTGCTCAACAAAAAGCAGGTGGTTTGATCTCTCAGTCAGTCATTCCTCAGAAAAACTGCATCATAAATAACTACAAGGAAACCTTGCCCTTGGACAGAAAGATAACTCTGCAAGGGGGAAGGAAATGCCAGTTCCTTTGAAGTCATTTGCATCTGTTTCATGTCTTCTTTTCTTCTAGATGGTACTGGGTTCCTGCATTAATAGAAAGCACAGCCAATATGCCTACATTATATAGACACACAACACCTAAGCATAGTCACAGAAAGAAGCTTGCTCCAAAAATTGGGAATGACCATTAATTTTCCCTACTGCCCTATTTAGTTGCACCCCTCGTTTGCTATAGGATAATGTCAACCTATTTTGTTTGTTGTTCAAGGCCCTATGGAACTGTACTCCCAACTACCCACTGACAGTATTTTCTCTAGCCAAATGCACGAATTATTGAAGGCCAACTGGTCTACTTCACTAGCCTCTTGCCTTGGTACACGCAATTCATGGAGCTGAAAAGACCTCCTCATTCTCTTCCTCTTTCAATTCTCCCTACTATCATAACCCCTCTACCTAGTCCATAAGGTCTTCTCTGAACACTCTCCCTGGCTTAGTTCTTCTCTCTACATTCTCTTAATTTTTATGGCACATTTATATCAACTTCATATGGATTCATATATAGCTTCTGATTATATTCCATATACTCATTCAACAAATATTTGTTGAGGAGTTACTAGAGGCCAGATAATGCCTTCTTGGAACTAAAATTTGAGTGGGCGATGTTTTTGAAATGATTACATAATTGCTATTTGAATGGATATTTTTAAAGCAAAAGTAATGATTTAATGACTATAAATAAAACAAAGCAATAGAATTGTGCTTCTTTTGCAGTCTGGGGACAATGAAATGTTTAGCTACAATTTTTCCCATTAAAACATGAAATAATATTCATATAGAAGAAATACCCTCACAAATAACTAATGGGTGATGAACAGACACCAAAGTTCGACCAAACTGAAACACAAACTGACAAATGTTAGGGTTATTCATATTTTAAATTCAATATGCTCACACTATTTAAAAATTAAAACTTGTAGAAGCTCATAATGAATTGCTTCTATTTCCACATATTATGGAGAAAGCATATGACCATTGTTTATGACTGTTACAGTAAATCTTAAATTTAAAATTATTGCTATACCCACTATTAAAATAATTTTAGGTAAAATTCCTTCCTCCAGCAAATTGCTAGAATATTTAAAAATTTGCTTTAGAACTGTAGTGATAAATGTGCATTTTAAATACATATTATTTCCATCATAACCTGTAGAAAATGAACACATTATTCTTGAATAAAAATAAACAAAGGACTCTGGAAGTCAGTTGTTGTTCTCTTTAGAGCAGGGACTTTAGAGTTAGACACACACTAGTTCAGGTCTCAGCCCTGTGTGAAATAGGATTTGCCAATTGACTTCTCTGTGACTCAGTTTCCTTACTTTAATTCTTTTTGAGAGGATTAAATATGTACATATATGAAGATTTCTTCCACAAAGCAGGTGCTTATTAAACACTTACTGAGTCAATAAGTGAATCTTTATGTCTGTGTGAAATGAAGGGGGATATATAGATTAAAATGAGGCTTAAGAAGCAAAAGAAGATATGTAAGAAAATTATATCTCTTAAAAGCTAATAAAAATAAATGCAAAAATATGAGCAGATAAAAAGATATGCAAAATAATCTAAAAAGAAAAATGAATAACTACAATTTACAAATATCAAATTGAAGCTTAGAGAGGTATGTAACAGAGCTAAAAAGAAGCATGTATGTTTGTGTATGCTTTATAGCCCAGAATACTGACCTTAATGTAGCATGGAACCACAGATGCAAGAATGTTTAAACCACCGCCAGAATAAACTGCATCAAGATTGCAGCTATGAATTATTCATTCTTTGCTTTTGCTAAGTTTGACTAACTTGTTGGCACTCACTGGAAGCTTGGTAAGTGTTTTGGTTTTCCAGGCTGCTAAGACAGATACCCCATGGAGGCTAAATTTACAAATGGACAATGGCCAGAAAACCTAACGCACCATCAGCAGTAACCAGACCAGGAAAGTCTGGCAAGCTACCTACACCAATCAGTTCAGGAAGCTGGCCACTGTCTACAGCAAACATCCTAGGAGGTCAAACCCTAAATCCCTATAATGATCAACCCCAAATAGCCAGGACTTGATTGACAACTGATGGCTTCCAATTTCAGACCAACCAGGGAAAGACAAATATGCTCCTAAAACTAGTCACATAGGATGCCCCAGTTCTGTTTAGCCCACCTCCAGTTTCTCCCATGCCAATAGCCTACCTGCAGAACATGCCTGAAGTTTTGCTGTTTCTCCCCTCTAATGATTTCCCACTCCTGCTGCTTCTGAGTCTCTGCCAACCCCCAGGGATGGTGGCTGACTCCCTTGCTATAGCAAGTTCTAGAATAAATAGCCTTTGTTTTTCCTTGTTTGAGTGTTCATTGTTTATTTCCACACACAAAATGGGTTGGCTGAAACAAGGGGAATTTATTGTCTCGTGGTTTCAGAGACTAGAAGGCTGGCTTCCTCCTGATGTCTGTAGCCTTCTGGTGCTGACTGGCAGCAATCCTTGGAGTTCCCTGGCTTGTATCCCTGTCTCCCATCATGTGGTGATATTCTCTCCTTTTGCTTCTGGCTCCCTTGACTTATTCCTCTGGCTCCTCCTGCTGCTTTCTCTCACTATGTCTGAATTTCTTCTATTTATAGAGGACTCAAGCAATCCAGATTAATACCTAATCTCATTTAATGGGACCACAATGAAACTAAAAATAACACACTCAGAAGGTCCTACTTATAAAAGGTTCAACCCTACAGGGATGTGGGTTAAAATTAGGAATGCATCTAAATTGGGGTGCATAATTAAACTACTCTAGTAGGTATTTAATAAATAAATGAGTACTCAAAATAATGAATACATTTTGATATCTAAATAATTGCTCAACTCAAAGCAGTCTTCTTAGTAGTCCTAGAAAAGTCATCTGGGTATTTTGAGTTTTCCAATAATTAATTTCCAAACCCTCTATTTAAATTTTTTTCTCTATTTGCATAACACTTTTTGCATATATAAAACTGGGAAATTCTCATGTATAAGTGGATGTGGCTTATGGAGATAGTCAAAATTGATTAAAGTCCCAAAGAGTGTTTAAGTCCAGGGTAAAGGGGGAAAACTGCTATTGCATGCTATGGGCTCTGTTCAAAAGGAAAACATCAGCAGTACCATAGCAATAGCAGAGGTAAGTAATGGGGGAGGGACAAGAATTAAGAGGAGGTTTAGATTTCCTATTTGATGATGGTGTGTTTATTGGTTTTCTTTCTCTTGGAAACAATGAAATTATCTAAAATTGAGAGTATTGATGGACTGTGGACTTTGGACACTATAAATGATGCACTGATTGAGAAGTAGATTGGCAAACAATGGTGTATACTTATGAACAAATGTTGTGCTGTTACAGAAACAAACAAAGTCATGAGGCAAGCAATGATGTGAATGAACATATGGGGTATTGGAGAGGCAAAATAAGCCAGAAACAAAAGAACAATAATGGTATGGTCTCCTTTAGAAAATGCTTACAAAAAACAGAGGCCTGGATTGTAAGCTTTAATAGCATTTAAATTTAAATAGCATTTAGTCTGGGGTGGTAATTATTATTTCTGGATTTCGAGATGCTGATATATATATATATGACCTGATATTTAGAGACAAGAACAAAATCAATAAGGTTGGGGTTAAAGTAATTCATAACACAGGGGTAAGGAAGACAATGTCTATTTTAGAACCACACATACTCTTTGAGACCAAAGGAAGAAAGGTTTATTTGGTTTGGAACCTAAATTTTCTGTAGCATGTAATCTAACTCAACATATCTGTATAGCTCAATTTGAACAATTGAACACAGAGAGCCCAGAATAAGAAAGAGGTCCTTTAACCCTGTATAACCTAATGTAATCCGTGGATACATCCAAGAGTATATTAAGCAGGTAATCAGAGAATACTAGCAAAGTCCTTTGAGGGATGGGGAAAAAATATGAAACTATTAAACTTTACCATCAGGAAATCCCCAGATACTGTGTCAAACCTTAGGGACACCCAAATCAATAGGCCATGCCCTTGATCTTGAGGCTTTCTCTTGTGACGTTTATGTAGGTAGTGGAAAAGCTTAGCCTACCTATAGGTATGCCTAAGAGTTACTTCTGAAGGACCTCTTTTGTTGCTCGGATGTGGCCTCACTCTCTCTAAGCCCAACTCTGCAAGTGAAATCATTGCCCTTCCCACTACATAGGACATGGCATCCAGGGGTGAAAGTCTCCCTGGCTATGTGGGAGAGAACTCCCAGGGATGAATCCAGCCCTGGCACCATGGGATCAACAATTCCATCTTGACCAAAAGGGGGAAAAGATGTGTAACTAATAAAGTATCAGTGGTAGAGAGAGTTCTAATAGAGTCAAGAGGCTACTCTGGAGGTCACTCTTATGCAATCTTCAGTTAGACATTGCTACGTATCATAACTCACCAACCCCCAACCAGGACCATTCCAGCCAATCCTAAGAACACCTAGGGCAATATATAAGATCCCACATGGGTTCCGTGCACTAGTAACTTTTCAGAAAACTATAACCTCCGGATGTGTCTCTGGACCAGATAAGTCCTGAAATCTACAGGGCCCAGCCTCTTCAGAACATCAGATAGTTCTATCTCCTTACCCCATATTAGTGACAGATCCTTCCAACATGAAAAATTTAGAATGCCCATATCCCAAACACCCCTAAAGAGAGGGATAGAAAAATCAAAGGTTATGGTGGAGTTATACAGAGAAGATAGGATTTAACAAATGAATTTGGTTGCTGAATCATTAAATTGATATCTCTTTTAGTCTCCAGTATCTTAGAGCAGCTAGAAGTAAAAACCTAAAATTGTGGAACTGTAACCCACGTCAAACTCTGAAATATGTTCTACAACTAATTGTAGTGCTATGCTTTGAAATTTATTACTTTTTTGTATATATTTTATTTTTCATAAAAAAGAAAGAAAAAAGTCGATTGTGGTGATAAAAAAAAAATTTTAAGCCCTCTAGCCTCCTATATTCTGGAGCAGCTGGAAGGAAAAATCTGAGAGGATTGTATGACAAACTCTGGGATCTGTCCTGTAACTATCTGTGGAAGAGTGCTTTGAAAACTGTTGCTTTTCTATTTCTTTGATCTGTATATATGTTATAATACACAATAAAAATTATTAAAGACCAACTCAGAAAATAAGGAACATGTGCACAGTGTATGATGTTCTTGTGGCATTATTTAAACCCATAAGACTGATTTCCTTTTATTTCTTAAAACACTCCAGATGGAATTTAGATGAAAGGGTCACAGCAATAGCCCTTGATAATCATGCACATGACCTCACTCTGTATTCCATTGTTTGATAGATTTTATTTGAGACAGAAAACATACCATAAAAAGAGTGCAATTTCTCTCCACCTTTATTTTCTATCCCTTTGGAGGATACGCACAATCAGGACCATGTAAAATCACTAACAAAATGCCTGTCTCAAGTTATTACCTTCATTTGACATTGTGAGTTATAATACCCTGCATTTGTACAGTGATTTATGGTTTTAACATACTCTGGAGTTAGTTAAGCTATTTCAAAATGCCCCTAAGGTACAGTCACTGGTATTTTAACTTCATCTTTTCCCCTAACATTGCAAGGATGCTTCTCTCATATACTCTTTCAGCCACATCACTCCATTCTTAGGAATTAGATAATTCTCCTGGTGATTTTGCATTTTTTGTAAACTCTACTCACTTTTATCACACATATGTATTATCTTCAACTTGATCTCAAGTTTTCAGTATTTCAAGATCTTGCATATCCAGGATCATCCTTTCCCCATGTGAAAATCAGCACACATCACAGTACTGTTATGCCAGAAGCAATAAGACAGAAAATAGACTAGCATAATAGCATAATTCAAAACTAAAAAATCTGTGCATAGCAACATACATCATAGGCGAAGTCAAGAGATAAATGACTAACTGGGAAAAACATTTGGCAACTTTCTATGAAATTGTGAGCTCTAATCCTTTGCATTTGTAGTGATTTGCAGTTTTAACACAAGATTATATATAAACATTTAGTGGGAAATAGTCCCTACTGTCACTGCCTTGGTTGTCTCAGAATGTTGGGAATGCTCACTATGTGCCCTCATGTCCCATGGGATACAGATATTCTTCCAAGATGTTGGAGACACGTCACCACTGAGAGTTGGAATGATAGCCATGATGTGTTGCCTCATCACAGAGCTGCAAGGTGGAAACCACTCCATGGCATAACTGACGACTAGACTAAGACATTATTTAAAGTGTTCATTGGATTTTATATTATCAACAAATTGAAAAGAAATGGCCAGATATTCCAGAGACAAGTGGGCTATTAATAAGGACAATACACAGAAAAAGCCTATGGTAAAATACTCTCCCACAAGTTTGGAAATACAAAGTAAAACTACATTGAGATTGAATTTCTCAATGGTCAGAATGGCAAAAATGTTCAACTTTGATAACTTCCTTCATTGGTGAGGCAGTGGAGACTTGGGCACTCTCATATATTGCTATTGAAAATGCAGAATCATACAAACCTCTATCTGATAGACTTTATCAATATCTATCAATATTACCTGTAAATTTACCCTTTGATTTAGTGATTCTACTTCTGGAAAAATATCTTAAGTATACATTTTAATCATTCTAAAGACATGTTAATACATTTATTGAAAAATTATACAGTAATATGAATTACTTTTTGAAATGCTGCTAATTAAAAATTGGTCATTATTAGTAGTAACTAGTAACAAAATCATCCAAATATGCACCAGTAGGGAATAAATAAACTATGATAACATCTACTCTTTAAAAAAAAAAATTATTCCTTAGTTGTGCTGATTCGAAAAACCTAAAAGAAAAAACAACTTAGGGCAATAAGTACCATAGAATTTTTGAATTATTTTATCTAAATATCATTTCAGATTATAAAATGTTCCTCAGGGAAATAGCTGATGATGCCAAGTCTCCAGCAGGAAATGTTTAAGATGAACCCAAGTCATGTTATTGTATCAGAGAATAAGTAAGTTACCAGTCACTAATGGAGTTTTATTAAAAAAACACATGAGAAAAAAATAAAAACATAACAAAAGACAAAAAAAAAAGAAATAGAAATAAATCACAAGAGATGGGTGACGCAATGGTGGCACAGTGGTAGAATTCTCGCCTGCCATGCCAGAGACCTGGGTTCGATTCTTGGTGCCTGCCCATACAAAAAAAAAAAAAAATTAAACCACAAGAGACACCATTGTGGGCTCTGAATTTGAGCATGAGAAAGAATGATGATGGCACAGGACTGAAAATGTCAAAGATGTTTAAAGTGCATAAAATAATGGGTCACTACTAGAATTGCTAGGGTTCTACACTGAGACTGATAATTACTAAAGGAAAATAATCAAGCATTTATTCTGTCTTCCTAGTAAAAACCAGATTTGAAGTTAACCAAACAAGTTGATGAAAGTTTTTCATACAAGAAATAACCATTAAAAATAGAAAAGGAGCGGTAGCATTAAACAATTCCAATTTTTTATCATCCAATGAAATAGTGGTTTTAGTCAATGACAACAACAAAACTATTAGGTATTATGTTGATCTGGAAGTTTAAACTGTGGAACTTAGGTTAGGACTATCTGAACCCAACACCAGATAGCTTAAGGAGTAACTGCCAATTCTGTTAGACATCCTAAGAGTACGGTGACTATGCTTTTTTCTGCATAGGCAGGCACCGGGAATCGAACCCAGGTCTGCAGCATGGCAGGCAAGAACTCTGCCACTGAGCCACCGCAGCCCACTTCTGTGTGACTATCCTTTTTAAATACCTTTAATAGCTGTTGAATGACTATGGATGAATATAAGTACGAATAGGTAAAATGATATGATCTTTTTATAGATCATATCTGTAGAACACAGAAATAAAAATGTTCTACCTTTTATTTTTATTTTTGTGACTGGGATAATAGATGAAACAAGATTGGCAAACTATGATAATTTTTCAAGCCAAGTATTTCAAAACCACACAACTTTTCTGTATGTTTCCACAGTTTAAAAATCAAATAAAAAGACAGTTATAAATCACGTCTTCCTGGAAGTCCCTTATATTTGTTAGCCATCCTGGAAAAATTACCTCTAATGAAAGCTAGTGTTCTATTGATGAAATACCAAAGAGGAAAAGTCTATCTCAGTAATCTTTCAGATGCCTGCCACAAATGACGACCAATTTTATACACAGTAGATGTGTCAGAGTTATCTATATAAAGGTCATTTTGTTAAGTAAAAATGTAAGTGACACAGCACAATCATCTGTAGAAAATTAACATAAGATACATATAAAATAAAAACAAACAGATGAGAGAAAAAAGAATATTGGGTTTGTTCAGGGCCAGCCTGGACATATAGTTTCCTATAGATAGGAACATCTAAATACACAAAGTTTTTCTTTACTCTCAAAGGAATCTGTAACTTCATTCCGATTCCAATCAAAGTCTCAAGTCTTTTCGGGATTATTGGTTCCCCCCCGCCCCTTTTTCTTTCTGTACACATTCACAAGCTAGTATCAAAATTTCTATTGAAAATTAATGGATATAGATATTGAAAACAAGCCAAGAAGAATCAGGTT
>PVIY010052683.1:0-15076 GCA_004026745.1 Myrmecophaga tridactyla
ATATAAATAGCTTGGGATGGGGTAATTGAACAAGATCTAATTGCAAAATTTCAGTAAGTGAGAGAAACTGTCCTTGAAAGCTATGGAAAAGTTTTCCTCAATTTATGCTTGGGACAAATCATACAAATATATATTTTCTGGAGTTTGATACGTTTGTGGTTGTTCTCCATTTTAGGATATTATGAAAACAAAGTTGTTTTTAACCTCCAATAGTAAAAGGGGCATTATATCTATTAGTTATTAAAGGTGGTGAAAAATATATTTGTGTTTAATGAAATTAAATTATTAACTTTACAAACTTTTAAAAATAATTATGCTTTATAGGATGTTTAAAGACAGTATAGAAGATTTTTTCAGTAATTTAAGGTATGTAGATATGTGAAGTATTCAGGATGTGCTTTGTTAAAGAAAGGGGTGTAATTTTGTCCTTGAGAATGTGTAGGACAAAGCCTGGTGAATATGGAAAGTTATGGAAGTGAATTTTGTTTATCATGGTCAATACTGACTAAAATTTGGTAAGCTTGTCTAAGGGAGTATTGTTACTGGACAAAGCCCTGTCTGGTTTTTTTACTTAATAATGAATTCCTGAGACACCGGGGTTTCAAAGAGAGAAAGAGTTTATCACCAGGCACGTAGTAGGAGAGCAGATGGCCTAGTGGCCCAAAATCTATCTCCACAAACTGCAGTGATTCTGATAGTTTTATTTATTTAAAAAAATATGGGCAGGGTTTAGGATAATGAACAGGGCTTAGGATAATTACATCATCTGGAGGCCACCAGATGATGTAATTAGAGCATGCCCAGATCGATTATATGCGTAGTCAGAGAATGTATATGAGAAAATGGCAGAATGAGGTATAGGTGACTTGTAGGTGAAAATCTAAGCTACTGTGCATGTCACACGGACTTGGTTTGGTTAGATCCAGTCTCAGTAATCAAGATAACTTTAGATTTGGGGTGGGTTCATTCTGGGGTGACCCAAGACCCTTCATTAATAAACATTAGGGGCTGTCTTTTGCAATTACAGGACTCTGAAGTTGAAAAACTGGATAACTGGGTACAAGTGAAGGTTAGTTACAAGGTTTTTACAATCACAGGGGCAGAAAATAAGGGCTATACAATCATTATCAGAGATCAAGGCAGCTGGATTATGATTTAGAGATGTCAGAAATTTCCCTCTCTCTACTCCAATATACCAGAAAGCCAAAAAGGAATATCTACATAATGATTCAGTAATCAAAATCATCCCATAAATCCTGATTTCTAGGTTACAGTGTCATTTTATAAATGGTTAGTTTTAATGTGTAACACAAGACCTGAATGGATATAGAAAGTTCTAGAAGGGATGTGAAAATGAATTATTTGTCATAGTCAATGCTGACCAAAAATTTGATAGGCTTGTTATAATATTTTGTAAGAGCTTTTCGTGTTAAACTATATATTCATACAAAACTTTCATTTTCTCTGTTAATGCAGATTGTTGGTCTGTTCTTAATGAATGATTTAAAAAGTTTTTCTTAACCATCTGAGTAGTCTGTTTCAAAGACAAATGTTCTACATCATATCTGAATACATTCTCATTGATATTTATGCTGATCCTCTTATCCTTTTTTTGAAGAATTTTTTGTCACTTTGGTTAATAAGAAATGTTGTTTTACAGTAACCCATTTTCCCATTTAGCATAGTGTTCAAAACTGACAACTTTTGACATTTTGCTCTTCCAAAATTGAACCCTAAAGGATGTCTTTTACTTGAAATTGTTGCAGAGGATTTGTTCTTTTACTTTGTAAAAGTGAGGTGATATTACATAGGAAGTATTTGGGAGATATTACAGTAATTAAGAGGGATTTTCTATCCTTCTGTTAACGTAATTTGTATGGGTGAAATGTTATTCATATATTTGGAGATTTTATAAATTTCCTAAAGACTTGGCAATGTTCTTACTGTCCATGGTTGTTCCAGTTTGAAAGGATTATGTGCCCTAGAAAAGCCATGTTTTAATCTTGATCCATCTTGTGAAGATAGCCATTTCTTTTAATCCCTATCCAGCAATGTAGGTTGGGAAATTGATTAGAAGAACTCCACTGAGATGTGACATGCCCGATTGTGTGTATTAACCTTTGACTAGAGGGAGATGTGACTCTACCCACTCCATATGGGTCTTCATTAATTTACTGGAATCCTTTAAAAGAGGAAAGATTTTGGAAAGAGACACAGAACCCATGCAGCCAGAGACCTTTGGAGATGAAGAAGTAATATGTCCCTGGGGGAGTGTTCTAGTTTGCTAGCTGCCAGAACGCAACACACCAGAGATGGATTGGCTTTTAATAAAAGGGGATTTATTTCGTTGGTTATTCAGAGGAAAGGCAGTTAGCATTCAACTGAGGTTCTTTCTTATGTGGGAAGGCACAGGATGGTCTCTGCTGGCCTTCTCTCCAGGCCTCTGGGTTCCAATGACTTTCCCTGGGGTGATTTCTTTCTTCATCTCCAAGGGCCTGAGCTGAGCTGCGAGTGCTGAGATGAGGTGTGCTGAGCTGCTTGGGCTGTGCTACATTGAGCTCTCTCATTTAAGCACTAGCCAATTAACTCAAACGTCATTCATTGCAGCAGGCACACCTCCTAGCCGACTGCAGATGTAATCAGCAACAGATGAGGTTCACGTACCATTGGCTCATGTCCACGGCAATAGATCTAGGCACCTTCACCTGGCCAAGTTGACACCTGAACCTAACTACCACAGGGTGCTTCATAAAACAAGAAGCCTGGAGAGAAAACTAGCAGACATCACCATTTTCGCCACATGCCCTTCCAGTTGACAGAGAAACTCTGAACTTCATTGGCCTTTCTTGAGTGAAGGTAACCTCTTGTTGGTGTCTTCATTTGGACATTCTTATAGACTTGCTTTAATTGGGACATTTTCACAACCTTAGAACTGTAAACTTGCAACTTAATAAATTCCCCCTTAAAAAAGCCATTCTATTTCTGGAATACCATATTCTGGCAGCTTTCAAACTAGAACAATGTTTTATCCAGATAGTGATTTGCATGATGTTAGGCAAAAGTATGACGTTGTTAGTCATGGTTTTAGTTATTCTTAAAAGAAGGCTGCAATTCATGGAAACAACCAAATTCACTTGTCAGTTACACTACTTTGCATTAATGTGTCTCTGAAAATCAGCTATAAGTTAGAACTTCATCTTCAATTAAAAGGGACTTTGAAAGAAACAAGGCAAGTATATAAATTATGTTCTACCTATTAATTAACATAACCCTGATATATGTATAAAGGTGAAACAGGAAAAAACTTCTGCTACAGTTTGTTATTGATGACCCCAAAAGAAGTCAACTGTCAAATGTTTTTATTTTTAAAAATAGCTTCTTTTAGAACATGCTTATAAGAAAATTAGGGCCTAGATCATAAGCTCTTACAGCAGTAACATTTATTCCTGAGTTTTAACTGTTATTTCTAAATTCTGAGTTGTTTTGCTCTTTGTGTATAATCTGGTAGTTCCCTGGAACTTTGGGTCTCTGTGACACCTGAGACTCTGCACTAGAGTCCTCCAGCTCTGAAAGTGAGTATTATTCCATTCAGCAAGTTTTAAAGAAGCTGAAAAAAAGTTCAGACTTCAATTAGAGATATGAATGAAGCTAATCTAGTTAGGACAAACGTAAATCACAATACAGGGTAAAAGATGATATTGTTCTAACTTCTGTGTGAGACCAAAGGAAGAGGTGTTTCTCTTGTCCAAAATTTAAATTTTCTGTAACATGCTCTCTAATTTAACCTGTTTATTTAAACAACCTAACTCAGCTTTATTTGCTAGGGAACCTAGAATAGAGAATAAGATCTTCGAATTCTGTACAGGATAATGTAATATTCTGATGCTTTTTAGAGTATTTGGGGCATATAATGGAAAAAATATTTGCAAAGTCCCTTGAGGGACTGGAGAAAGAAAGCATGACACTATTAAACTTCCCTACCTGATGAATCCCTACTATTTTCTTAAGCAATAGGGGCTCCCAATTTAATAAGCCAAGCCCTCAATCTTGAGGCTTGCTCTTATGAGACTTATTTTTGTAATGGCAAAGCAAAGCCTGTTGATAATTAATGCCTAAGAATCACCCCCAGAGAACCTCTTTTGTTGTTCTGATGTGCTCTCTCTCTAAGCCAAACTCTACAAATAAACTCACTACCTTCCCCCCAACCTGGGACCTGACTTCC
The DNA here is from genome assembly GCA_004026745.1 of Myrmecophaga tridactyla. Lineage (NCBI taxonomy): Eukaryota > Metazoa > Chordata > Mammalia > Pilosa > Myrmecophagidae > Myrmecophaga > Myrmecophaga tridactyla. Next base: position 4,223 of record PVIY010052683.1, read on the forward strand.
AGTGGTATAAGTATCCTGGCAATGTGGTACATGGCTTTCCGAGAAGATGAGCCCAGCCCTAGAATCATGTATTGATTGGCCAAAAGGGGGAAAAGAAATAAAGCAAAGTAGAGTTTCAGTGGCTAAAAGATTTCAAATAGAGTTGAGAGGTCATTCTGGAAATTACTCTTATGCATGTTTCAGCTAGATGTTACAAAATGCCATAGTATTGGTTTGCTAAAGCTGCTGAAATGCAATATACCAGAAATGGAACTGCTTTTTTTTTTCTTTGGAACAGCTTTTTAAAAGGGAATTTATTAAGTTTCAGGTTTACAGTTCTAAAGCTATGAAAATGTCCAAACTAAGGCATCCAGGGAAAGATACCTTGACTCAAGAAATGGCAAACAAAGTTCGGGATTTCTCTCTCAGCTGTGAAGGCACAGGGTGAAATCTGTGAGTTTTCTCTCTCGGCTTCTTCAAACACCTTCCATGGGGACATTTTCTTTCTGCATCTCCAAAGGTCTCTGGCTGTGTAGGTTCTGTCAGCTCTCTTGCTTCTGAGGTTTCTCTAAAACGTTTCCCCTTTCAAAGACTCCAGTAAACTAATCTAAACCCACCTTAAATGGGTGGAGTCACATCTCCACCTAATCAAAAAGTCACACACCCACGACTGGGTGTGTCACACCTCCATGGAAACAATCCAATCAAAAGTCACACCCACAATTGAATGAATTTTATCTCCATGGAAAAAATAGAATCAAAAGGTCCCACCCTACAATATTGAATCAGGATTAGAAAAGCAATCCTGATTATGCCAAACCCTAAGCAACAGTGTTCCTGAAATCCCCAAGGGACACTCCAGGCCTTTTATTTAAACCTATAATTTTCAATTTACTTATTAAATTATTCTTCAGAGACTTAAAGCTTCTGGATTGTTCCTAATCCAGTTTAACCCTGAAACCCAGATACCATTCTCTTGAAGAACAAAAATCAGTTTCATTTCTCTACCCCATAATGACAATACCCCTTTTCAGCATGAAGAGTTAGAGTGGTTGTTACCCAGATATCCCTCAAGGTTGAGGAATGGACAAAAGTAAAAGGGAGGAATTGTAACTGAGATATTAAGAATTAACAAATGATTGTGATTACTAAATCATTATATAGATGTTTTTCTTTCTATGTTGTAGAATAGACAGATATTAATACCTGAAATTAATGAACCTCAGCTGTTTCACCCTTGTTTATGCTTTCTATTGTAATGGTTATCCTAGTCTAGTCTCAGCCCTGTTTATACTACTATTATAATGATTACAACTCCATCCCCCTACCTTGTTTGAATCCATAAAAATACTGAACTCCTTAGACTCAGGGAGACAGATTTTGGGGCTAACAGGCCATCTCCTCTCCTGCTTCATGCACAGCATTAAGCTTTTTCTCTGCTTAAAACCCCAGTGTTGTGGATTGGCTGTTATGCACGTCAGGCAGAGAATCCACTGCTTTTGTCTAGTATCACACTTGACACTTACTATATATAACATGCCAATGAATAAGTATACCAAACACAGTGACAATTAAACAGGCATCATACACTTACTTAATTCCATTAAATATCAGTTAATGGTCGGGTCACTTATTTTGTTTTAGGTGTGTACTCAATAGACAAATTCTGGGAGCCTTGAACCTAGTATAGAATGGAACAAAAAAAATAAAGAAACCAGAAAAATATAGAAGTCAAAGCAAAGGGGGATCATTCTGAAAGTAGGACTAGGCCTTAAAGCCAAGTCCAGAGGGCTTAAACTGCCGTACTGACCTACCTCTACCTTGACAACCTGCTCACCCAGTCTGACATCCGAACTTGGAATGGAAACTTTCTCTCATTGAAGATTTTTAGGCCCTGAGGATCTAGAGGCTGACAGAGCAGAGAAAAACCCAGTTGTCAAGCCTCTAGACTAAAAGACTTAGTTGCTGCAAAAGGCTCAATTACTGCATTTACCTATCCTACTAGGGCTCCAAAATTCAGGCAGTTGGACTGCTTAGGAATGTTTGTCCCATCTGGGTCACCAAATTGATACTGGTCAAAAGTGGTGGGTTCTCTGCCCAATGTGTGCAAATGACCAACTCCTGAGACAACAGGGTTTCAAAGGAAAAGTTTTTGCTAGGTACAAAGCAGGAGATCAATGGTCTATTGGCCTCAAAATCTGTCTCTCTGAACTGCAGTAACACAATAGTTTTATAGTATCAAAAGATAAGCAGGTTTGAAGATAATGAGTACAATGGTCTAAATGATGTAATTAAAGGTGAGCTAATCATTAAGCATGTGCAGATTGATTCCTTGCAAGTCACAGAACATATGTAAGAAAATGGGGGTCTTAATATGATGATGGGCATGATTTTTATTATTATAATGAGATATAGGTCACCTATAGGTTAGTGGTCAAACTACTGTGCATGTCAGGTGGCTCTATTTTTGTTAGCTCCAGCTTTACTTATCAAGATATCTTTGGGATTGCATTGGGTTGGCTCTGGGCTGACTCAAGACCCTTCATTAATAAACATTAGGGAATGTCTTTAATGATGATAATACTCGAAAGTTGAAAAGCCATATAAAAGGGGTACAATTGAGGGTCAGTCACAAGGTTTTTATAATCACAAGAGCACAAGAGAAAGGTTATTTAATTGTTATCAGAGATCAAGACAGTTGGATTACAGTTCAGAGATTTCAAGTATTTCCTTCTGTCTAATATACCAGAAAGTTAAAAAGGAATATCTATATAATGATCCAATAATCATAATCATCCCCCAAATCCTAACTTCTCGGTTATAGAACCCTAGAATGGGAAATGGTGGCCTAGGGAAGTTAAGCAATGGCGCTGAAACAGGCCACGGGGAAATGCCTAACATAGCCTAATGCCTGGCTTGTCCCTTTGTTAGCATTTCTTGGCAGAAAATGGGGCCTTGAGGAACTTGGCTAAAACAAGTGTCTTTTTCTTATAGAACAGAGACCACTGTATATTTGCATCTCTATCTCTGGGACCTGGCACAGTGCCTTACGCATGGTAGGTGTTGATTACATTCTCATTGGATTTGTGAGTTGTGGTGAGTAGGAGGTTAGAAGCTTGTTGTAGGTTCAGGGAACAGCACCCTGGGTGAGATATTGTCTTGGAGCTCCTGGGCAGCTAACGGGTAGCATAAGGGCACTGAGCACCTGCAGAGAGTGAGCAAGAAAAGAGAGCAGGACACTAAACCATAGCTGTGGTTGTCTGTCCTTGGTTTTTGCCAGTTACAAACTAGCTAATGTGGGAGGGCTCTCTTGGGCCTCACTTGAGCACCTCTTTGTGTCCTTCTATTTTGTATTTGAGGTAAGAGTTCTTAGCATTTGACAAACAAGCCCAATCCTGTCTCTCCCCTGCTAGAAGGCTTCAGTGGCTACCTGTTGTCCTCAGAATAATATCCAAACATAACTTGCAAAGTCCTTCATGATCTGTACCTACCAACTTCTCTGATATATTCCCTTTTTATCTCTTGGCGTTTCCCTCTCATATTCCTAGCTCAGTTACACTGAACTACTTGTGGCTCCCCTGCCTAGCCTCTGAAGCCTTTGCAAAATCTCCTTCTACCTGGAACTTCCTTTCCCTCCTCTGTTCTTCCAAACTGCCTAATTCCCACTTCATCCTGGAAGTCTTATCTGACACCCTCTTCACCCCACACACCCCCACCCCAGCTTTGTTAGATGCCCCTCTGGGTTCCTACACTGCCATTAGCATTTATCATACTTCAGAAGATATTGACAACCCAACCCCCAGCCCCAGAGACCCACTCCCTTATATTTGAAAGCCACAGGAACAAAGTAAGTTCATGTTGCTGACATTGGGCAGCCGACGAGGAACAATTAAAAACAGTACGGGTCGGGGAATGCTGCCAGAACCTGGGGGACACTGCTCCAGCCTCTCCCTCTGATGTAGGAGGAGTGAAGCATCACTTCTCCCGTCACAGTACATTGTACAGGGAGTTGCATTTTATGTGGGATTATTACCTTCAGCACTGAAATGAAGTTAGTTGACATTCCACATTTTCCTTGAATAACTCTTAAGTAGCCCATAAGGTTTTGTGTATGCAGCTCTGTACCACCAGTTTCTCTGTCTCTTCAGTAGTCCCTGTAGCTCAATGGTTCTCAATTAATTTAATGTCCTTGTAAATTTAGACCGAGTCATGGTATCTTCTTGCCTGGCCATCTAACAATGTGTTTCACCTCTTTGTCAGTGATTGAGAAACCCTTAAACCCATTCCCCTCCATGATTTCAAGCTTGATTGTGTCTGTTGCTGGTTTGTTGCATTGGGATACTGCAGAATATATGGTTGAGTTCATGTAAATGAACTGCAGTATTCCCAGGTAATTGATTTTTCACGATTGCATTCCTAGTGGGTGAGCCAGGGACGGTTTCACAGAGGGGTGACTTTGAAGGCTGGGGGTGGGGGGTTGCCAGGTGAAAAGGAAGGGGAGAGGCAGAGGAAGGAGTATATGCCAAGGTAGGGAGACACAAAGGAGCTGATGGCTGAGAACAGTTAAAAGTTTAGTGTGGTTAGAGTATAAGGGATATGGGAAGAAAGCCTTTAGGGTGGGGTGTTAGGGACCTTGTAGGCCACATTACTGGGGCTGTTGGAGACTCAGTTTCTTCGCTTATTAAAATGGGGGATAACACCCTACTACCCACCCCTCGGCAATGCTGAGGAATAAGCAATGCAGTCAATGAAAGTCCAGAACTTGACACATAGAGATGCTAAATGGATAGTAGTTTCCTTTCCTGTTTTCCTTCTAAAAGTTATGAATTTATCCTGTAAGCAGGGGTGATATTCAAAATGTTTAACTAGCAGTACAACCCAGACAAAACAGATGTGGGTTCTAAACAACAGGCCCTGGAGTACAGATAGGTACCTGCTGATTGTCTCTCTTACCTGTCGGCACTAAGGAATCATCAGAGGTTTTTGCACATTTGAGTGACATCAATTATGTATTAGAGAAAGGACTGTGGTTGCCAAGTAGAGAGTTCACTGCAGAGTGGGAGGCGATGGGAGAGGAGAGACCTGTCTGAAGGCTAACAATTACTCTACAACCCTAAAGCAGAACATCTGGCACTTTGTAATACTCAGTGAAAACTGTGAATTCCAGAACTCATCCAGCTTGAGAGAATTGGGTGTGTGTGTGTGTGCGCGTGTGTCAAGTATCCTCAAGTAGAGTGAAGGAAAGTGCAGGAGGAGGAAAATAGAAAATGATAGGTCCTTGATGGCGTCAAGGATTTTATCCACATCCAGTCTATAATAATCTACCTCACACCCAAACAAGCTAATTTTACTTGCATTTGTGGATATCTTCTTATGTGGCTGGTCTCGATGCCACCTAAGAGAAAATTAAACCAGAAAGGAAGGGAACTAACATACTACCTGTTTTATGAGTTATCACTTTTGATCCTTACGCAATTTGGGGAGGTAAGGTGTAATTAGATGTACTTTATTATTGTGGAAACTGAGGCTTTGGTTGTTAGCTAATGACCTCTAGCCCAGGCTCGTCTTGTGTCAAACTCCATGCTTTTTTCTCTGTGTCACTCTGGGGATCCCAAGGACATTTGTCTATTTCCCACTCACCCATCCAGCCACCCAACCCATGATAAAATAATAATAATAATAAAAAAAACACCTTGGAATGTATGTTTTTATTGCACACAAAAAATGTGACATGCAATGTCCATCCCCTAACAAACTACAAACTCTTGGAATACATAGTAAAAAGGAAATCTAAACAGCTCCGATAAGACAAAAATTTGGTTTCACAAAGCTGAAAAACCCATTACAAATTTCCATTGTATAAATATAGTCAGTCTTATCTTCAATATAGGATCAGACAAAAGAAGAAATTTTGTTGGCATAAGAAATCCCCTGGTCCTTGAATATACTACAGTCTTTATTTAAATCCCCAGTGAAATACAGGTGATCCTACAAGATGAGAGTTTACTTGTAGGCTCTAGCACTCAAGGTAACCAAATGGGCTTGGTTTAAAAACTTTATCTCCTGAGTCCACATTCCCTCCAGTAGCCTGTACAATCCACTCTAGCCCAGATGTAAGGGATAAAAGGCTTGCTTTCTCCCATATAAAATCTAACATGTGTCTGTTCTAAAATTGATTATGGCGATGGATGCACAGCTCTGTTAATATGCTTAAAGCCATTGAATTCTAGCTTCAGTGTATGGTATATGAATCCTATCTGAATAAAGTTGTTTTAAAAAATCTAACATGTCGAAAGTTGCCAGAGGAGCAGCAGGTGAGTCTGACAGCATAACTCAGGAGTTTCTGACAGGTCACAGGAAAGTTGGAAAGAAGATGGTGCAGTAAAGGGTGGTAAAAAGGAGATCTTTATGGTATTATGACTAAATAAGTGGAGTTTGAGGTTGCTGGCGGAGCACTCAGTTTCAAGCAGAATAAAGAAGTCAAAAGGGATGTACTTTTCCCTACCCCTTCCAAAATAGTCTGAGGACTTTCTGTGACCTTTGTCACAAAAGAAAGTCATCCAGTGGAAAAACAGGTACTAAGGGCATTGCTGCAGCTCCAGAAGACCTTAGGCTTGAAGGCAGGAGCTGAATTAGTATCTGTGTCCATTGGGAGAGATTCTAACATTGCCACAAGTTCGGAGCCTGACACCCACAAAAGGAGGGTGAATTTGGGTACCCAAAGCAAAGCTTCAAGATTTATTGAACCCAAGGAACCACCTGCCAGCAGTCATGCTGTTAATGGCCAGGAGTTATAGGAGGGCTCCTATTCTTACTGACCCTTTCATAAGGCCATTGCCAGGGCAGCAGTGGCTAACCGGATGCACAAACCATTTGGTAGCAGACAAGTCACTCAGAAATGCCATCTTTATTCGATACCTACCATCTAGTCACCAAATGGTCACTGGAGAAAGGGTACAGGCACAAACCAGGGGCTACTGGGCCCTTGACTAAGGGATGGTCATTCTAGCCTGATAGTGGGAGAAGGAGAATTGCCAGGAGTGGAAGGAAAGAGGTAACTTAAACTCTTGCTCTGTTTTTACCATTCTAGTTACTTACAGTTCATTGATTATACTTGGAGGAAAGAAAGGACATAGAGGACACACTCTACTCAACTTTCAAAAGGGATATTGTCAGGAGTTGGGACTAGTCTTTTCAATTTTTTAGCACACAAAGAAAATGAGTACAGGAAAGAGGGAAGGCCAGGGGGGTTGAAGTGGGCAGTATCACACTTTGTTGAACACACTGCTAAGCTCTCCTGGTCTTCTCTTCTTGAAGACTGATTTGGCTTGGCTTCTTAAACATGTGGCCTAGGATTTGATTCGTTCTTTGTCCAGAAGTTGTTTATTCTGTGGCTGAGCAGATGAGTCAAGCTTAGAAGCAGACATCAAAGCCATTTCAGGTTGTCCCGTGGTGGACTAGACACCTCCCCGCCATGACCCCTTAAAAAACTTGGCCGCCCTGTGTTCTTTTAAAATAAGATACACCTGTTCCCTGGCTTGACCCAAGCTTTCTGGACTGAGGCACTCAAGGAAGAGGAAATTTCCTCACTGGCAGGGGTTTTACCATCACTGTGCATAAAAGCAAACAGAGAATAAGAAAGGACATCTGGGTCTGGGGCTTACCTGGTTCTTTCTTTAATGTTATAGGGAGAGAGTGAGAAGTAAAAAGAATAGGGAAAACAGGCAACCAGGGCTTTGGGTCATTTTCTCAATTAAATCTTTCCTTTGGCTCCATTGAGAATATTTATAACTTAGTTAAGAGAAGGTAATGAAATACCTGGTTTAAAATAAATAGAAACAAATAAACAAAAAACAACCTTTCCCATTACTTCTGTTTGTGCTCAACAAGAGTTTTCCTACCCAGGCCATACTTACCTTGCCCTCAAGCCTACCCTTTACACTCGGTCTGAGTTGGTTATCCAGGAGAAATGAATCTAGCTACCAAGAAGATTGTCCATTAGGGAACCCCGATACCCTCCTCAGCTAGCTTCTCTGCTAAAGAGATCATGTGCTGAGGGCATATGTTCAGGAAAACCCCCAGGTGGTGTTTCTGCCCTTATGTAAGAAGACAGAGGAAGTCATCTGTACACTTAAGAAGAGAGAAATATTTTCTTTCTAGAGCTATAAGAATTATAGGCAGATGAAGCTATGGCTCTGGCAGCTGGACCACTTGGGGAAACAAGATGCAAGCAAGAGAGGAATGTACAAACAAAGTATGAGTATATTTGGCAGGTTTGGGACAAGCAGAAAGGAGGGCTTGGATACCCTATAAAAAAACAAAGATCTGAAATTCAAACTTCTTCTGATAAGGCCACAAGGATGAGATTTCCAGCACTGGGTGTTGCAGGAAGCTGGCACCCAAATCACCACAGTGCAAGGTGATGTGCCAAGGTGGGCAAGGCAGCACCTCTCACAGGTCCATGTCTGGGCCTCCTGAGGATGTCTTCAGTGGCACCGAGTCAAATCCATCAGGAGTCCTCTGAAAGAGAGATAGTGACAGGAGCTGGCTGCTGGGCATGGGCATATTGGGGGGATAAAGGACAGAAATGGAAAAATAGATGCTAGAAGGAACCCTTATGGAATTTCTGTTTCATTGGCTTTGTGGAAACATAGAAATGAAGATGCCCTCTCTTCTTCTTCTTGCTTTCTTCAGAGTCAGTCGGAGGGCATGAAAAAAGCTAATTAAGATAAGAAATCTCCTGCCTTGCATCTTTGCTGAACTGTGAAGCCCTAGAGAGATTCAAGGGTCTCAGGGTGAATTGGTCTCCCATTGGTCAAAAGAGAAGGTCCAAGAAGGCAAAGGGAGTCACCTTGCACAAAGGAAATGAGATTCAGCAATCTAAACACCTAACTGCCTTCCTTTCCTTACCATCCCTTCAGTCCTCCCCACCCATTTTGCCACCCACCTGACTCACACCTCTTTGGATGAATTAGTTAGGGGCAGCAGGGAGTGTGGGTGCTTGAGAGTGGTGCTACAGAGGGCTGCAGTCCTGGATGAGTTGCTTGGATGCGCTCTGCTGGCCCCCCGCCCAGCAACAGTGTTGTCTAAATTGTATTAATGAGCTTCAAACTCACCCACCCACAAAGACCCAACACTCCCAGCCCAGAATTACTCAGTCAGGAGCTGCCATGACTACTTAGCTATGACTCAGCCCCAAAAGGACCTGGCCCAGACACCTGGGGGCACAGCACCCTCCACTGGTCAAAGGAGAAATTAGAAGTTGATCCTAGAGATCATGTCTCCCCCCACCCTCTCCAAAAAGAAAAAGGGAAATGATCCTTACAACATGGATTGGTTCAATACTCCTTCTGGAAGTTAAAAGGCCCAAACAGTCCACCAACTGGAGTGCATGTTGGGAGAGAAGGAGCTGGTCAAGGTCAGTCTTGGGCCCCAGGGGAAAGGGTATTGGTGTGGAAATACAGAAGGCAAAGGCCAGGATTTCTGGGGTTAGGGAGTAGCAGAGTGCGGGGTGGGGGGCGAGGGGCAGAGCTGCAGTCCCCGAACAGTATAGGGCCGTTCAACCTCCTAGGAGCAGTGTCTTTTCCAGCCCTCCAGGCTGACCTCAGGGCAGTGGCCAGTCCCCCTACCTTGGAGGTAAACGATTTGATCTTCCCAAAGAGTGACTTTTTGCTGGCGAAAATGAGGTCGTCCTCCACGTCCTCGCCTTCCATGATGGCACAGCTGTCGGCCGCTGGCAGGTCGCAGTCCTTGAGAGTGGCATTCATCACCAGCTTGGAGTATTTGTACTCCAGTCTACGAAACAGAGGGACGGGAAAGACAAGACCACAAAATGTGGGAATAAAGGGGAAAGAGGGAGAGAGGTCAGGCTATACACAGATACTCCCAGGTCACAGGGGAGGAAACTAAAGCCTAACAATGTGGTGTTAGGTTTGGGAATAGAACTGGCAGCTGGGCTCCCAGTTCAGTGATCTTTTTCTTAAGGCTGGTTGCTTCTGTGATCGCAAAGCTTAGGAGAAATACTGTCATCACAGAAGTCATTCTTTTTAATATTAATAATAACAATAAATTAAGGCTGCTCTTCACTTTTTTTTTTTTTTTAAGACTAACAGCTATTTAGAGTAGTGCCACATGGTACCATCCGTGTTCAGGAGTCAGGATAACTATGGCATAAACTGGATATGTTGGATAAGTAGCTCAACAAGTCACTAGCTCCAGCCAGTGGCCAACTCCAGAGAAAAGCCCTTAGGAATTTATACTCCTGGGTGTTCTCCTCCCAGCTCACTGATTCAAACCTATCCACCCCCGCACCCTGATCCCCAATCATGTACTTTTGATTCTTTTTCCAAAAGTAACAGGTCAAGACAGTGAGCAGGATGGCAGTACAGGTGCCTGCAGAGATGCCCACTTTCAGCCAGAAATCTATGGTTTTGCAGATGGTGACTTTCTGCTCAGGCAGGGAGATGCCTCCCGAGCATAACTTTGGTTCTCGCCACACATAAGTTGTCTTCTGTTGGGGAGAAAAATGAGCAACTCAGATATTACATTCCCTTTTCTCCTGGGCAAGTCCCCAGTCAGAGAGAAACCTACCTGGATCCCAGACAGACAGCTGCTGACGATAGCGTGGTAGTCGGCAGCTGAGCAAAGTGGGCAAGCAGCCTTGCTCTCCCACAGGAAGTGGAAGTTGCAACCATCGCAGGTCCCATCCGAGCACGTGCTAGCAAAAAGGAAAGGACACCTGAGTGCTCACTTGCTGGGCCAGGCAGAGAAGATGTGTCATCTCATAGCTTGCCTGACCCACCCACTCCCTGTCCAAACTGTCAGCCCCACCAGGATCCTTTCAACTAGTCCTTACCAGGTTTTTTTGGGTTTTTT